>JALQSN010000268.1:0-66235 GCA_023690525.1 Holotrichia oblita
AAATATCAAATTGCATAGCCTGCTGCACCGGGTTTTCAATAGCAATCAATTTTGCTATTATGTCGTAATAGTTTGATACTTCCACGTCGGTTAATGTATCGTCAATATGTAAGTTATAAAATATTCCGTATCCTTGTAACGTCCGGCATTTGAAAAGAGATTCATATAATGTTTTAAAGTTTTCGTAGCTTAAACTGTCAAACCCGATTTTTAAAGAATATTTAAATATTTCGTGATAATTTTCTTCGTCAATTAAATCTAAAATACAATTGTACCCCACGTTCAAACCGTCAATATTTTTTTTATTAATATTTGTATTTTTCTTTTTACCCTTAATTTTATTTTTATTAGCCTCTATATTTTCTTTATTAACCTCTTTATTATTCATTAACAAATACCAAATCTTTTGGATTAATATTTCAAAATCGCTAAACTTCTGATATAAAATTGTATATTTGCCGTATGCGTCCTTTTTATAACTATGTTTGTTTATATGCGTTTTAAATAAATTCAGGTCTTTCCGAAACGCAATCAGGCAATGTATATGAGGGTGATAATCGTTAATATCTTCGCTAAAGGTTACTTCTAAATTCCGTAATGCTCCGGCGTATTCGTATTGTTCAAAGCTAATCCCCTTTATTTTTGCGTTACCCTTTAAATATCGGATTAACGTAGCAAACGACTTTATCATTTTATTAATGTTATTTTTTAAATCAAAATTCTGTACATTCGGCTGTGATAAAACTAAATGGTACAAATCGTAGTTTTCCCACGCACTATTAACTATCGGCGTTAATTTCAATTCTCTGTTATTTGCAAGTATCTTTTGGCACGTCGGGCAAAACTTACACTTACAAAAATTTATATGTTTTACTTCCGCGCAATTATTTATCCTAGTGTAATTTATATTTGTATTTACTTCTTGTAATAATTTTTAGAATTTGCAAAGTGTCTCGTCTTGATTCAGCAAAATAATTTAATATCAAATATTCTCATTAATTAGTAAGATTTTATTCCCCTGCTTGAACAAAGTACACTATAGCACGTTCGGATAAATCTTTATATAATATATCAAGGCAGAATATTTATACAGTAGCGTGCCTACGCTTTTACAAAATTATACTTGTATTTTTTTTAGATTAATGACGTTCGCTTACCTATTTAAAATCGGTTAACAAAATTACAAATTTTGGTATAGAACAAGTGACGACGCTCTTTGGCTAGCCTTAACTATATTTTGCAAAACATATTTCAACGGCTATAATTTGCTCTTATGTAAACTTTAGAAAAAAACAGACTACAGCTCTCTATTTTAATTATTCCGCTGTATCAATTTGTCATTACTAAATAATAAGGTGAAATATTATAAATTATTAGCTTATTTTTTAAACTATGCCTGACATAGTATATAAAATAATGTCTTAAAATCATTGGTTATACCGCTTATTTATCACGCGATAATGTTTTTGCGCAGTGCATAGCGGCAAGTTTTACATGCTCATATGTTAGCCCGCCTTGTAAATATGCGATATACGGCGCTCTTATCGGGGCGTCGCAGCTTAATTCGATGGAGGCGCCCTGCACAAAGGTTCCGGCAGCCATTATTACTTGATTACTATATCCCGGCATATCCCACGGATAAGGAGTCACGTGACTGTCAACCGGAGATATTTCTTGTACAGAACGGCAGAAGGCTATAAGCTCATCCGGAGTATTGAATTTAATTGATTTAATTATATCAAAATGCCGGTCGCCGGTCACGGGCAATATTTCGTAACCGAGCTTACTCATTACCTCACCGATTAAAACCGCACCTTTTAATGCCTGCGCTGTAATATGCGGTGCCATAAATATCCCTTGAAAAAAAGATTGATATCCATGCATATAGGATCCTATCTCATCTCCTATTCCGGGAGCAGTCAATCTGCCTGAGACTTGCCGGATATATTGTGTCTTGCCGCAAATATAAGCGCCCGTAGGCGCGATTCCTCCGCCTATATTTTTGATAAAAGAGCCTACGACAATATCGGCACCTTTAATCAGTCGGTTCGCTTTCTTCAACAAATTCGCCGTAACAATTATCCACCAAGATAATTGCATTAATATTAATGTTTTTAATAAACTTGATAACTTCTTTTATTTCAGCTATATTTAACGCCTGCCTCCATTCGTATCCGCGTGAGATTTATCATGAAAAGTTTAGTTTCTTTAATACTTTTCTTAATTTCGGCAAAATTAAATTTTCCGTTTATTAAATCAATACTAGCAAAATTTATATTAAAATCCTTTAACGAACCTATTCCTTCTTTATAAATAACGTCGGTCAGTGTATCGTAAGGCTTTCCGTTAATTGACAGAGCCTTATCACCGGGTCTTAGTATTCCAAACAGGGCAATTGACAATGCGTGTGTTCCGGAAGCAATAAGCGGCGATACCAAAGCATCCTCACAGGAAAATATAGTCTTTAATAAATCTTTCAATTTATTTTTGCCTATATCATCGTAGCCATAACCGTTAGTCGGTGAGAAATGTCTTAATGCCACCTCATTGTGCCTGAATGCATCAAGCACTTTTTCCTGATTTTTAAACGCTATATTGTCAATTATTTTGAAATTATTTTCACAAGCTTTTTCACAAGTTTCTATAAAATTTATTATATCCATCCCTCATTTATCCTTTGGTTAATATATTTTGTATTATGCCTGACATAGTAGATACAATATCTTGTTTAATATCTATCCATTCAGCATCCATTTTCCTGAAAAATGTGAGTTGCCTTTTGGCATAATTACGTGTATTTTTCTTTATAAGTTCAACGGCGTCATTTAACGAACACTCCCCCGATATATATGAAAATAATTCCTTATAGCCAATCGCCTGCATCGAATTACAATTAATATATTCCTTTAATGAAACAACTTCGTTCAACAAACCGTCCTTCATCATCGAGTCTACCCTGTTATTAATCCTATTATATAAATCCGCCCTTTCCGTATTTAATACTATAATTTTAAAATTATCATACCGCGAACGGATTCCGTCAAAATAAGCGGATTTTTTCTTGCCGGTAATTTCATAAATTTCCAGCGCCCTTATTACGCGTTTGATATCATTGGGATGTATTATGCCGGCAGTTTCGGGATCAGTATTTTTTAACAGATCATGCAGGTATATACTGCCTTCAGCATGGTATATATTCTCATATTTTTGGCGTATTAATACGTTGGAGGCAGCATCGCCGTAACCGTAATCATACAAAATTCCTTTAATATAAAATCCGGTACCGCCGACTATTATGGGCAATTTTTTTCTTGAGCGCACATCCGCAATTACCCTATCCGCCGCTTCCCTATAATCCGCAACGGTAAAATTACAATCCGGATTTATAATATCAATTAAATGATGCCGCACGCCCTGTTTCTCAGTTTCAGTTATTTTACCGGTACCGATATTGCAGCCTTTATAAATCTGCATTGAATCGGCTGAAATAATTTCCCCGTTAAATTTTTGAGCAATTGTAACCGCCAAAGAGCTTTTTCCTATTGCGGTCGGCCCGGTAATAATAAGCAAATCTTAAACCTTCCTTTTAAACCATTTTTCTATTTCTGTTTTTTCAATTTGGATTATAACCGGCCTGCCGTGAGGGCATAATAATACATTTTTATTATCTTTAAATTTATCTATTAAACCATTGGTTTCAATATCATTTAACGCGTCCCCGCCTTTTACCGCAGCCATGCATGCAGCCCGCATTACTTTATTTTTAATAATATCCGACGCTTTAACTATAGATTGCCCGTTTAATAAATTATCAGTAAAAGTTTTAAGGTTAATTTTGAAACATAACGCCGGTACTGACGATATCTTAAACGCCCGCATACCAATAGGCTCGATATCAAATCCCAATATTTTTAAATCCGGCATCACCTCGGTTATATAATTATATTCTGTATGATTGACCTCAAAAATATATGGTATCAATAAATCTTGTATGCGTATATTATCGCCTTCAATCTCTGATACATACTTATCGTATAAAATCCGCTCATGCGCCGCGTGCTGATCTATTAAATATAAAACCGAATCATATTCGATAAGTATATATGTATTAAACAATTCTCCTATCTTTTTTACCCGCTTAGCAATATCGAAGGAAACCTGTTTTGCCGGCGCAGTATTTTGTTGGATGGTATTATCCGCCGCAAAAACTGTTTCATTAATCAGATCGGCAACTGAAGCCTGTTTATTATTACAATTATCGCTTGTTGCAGCGGGCTGATTCGCCTGTGCCGTTATTTCTTCTTGCATTTTTCTAATTACGTCAGAGAACAACGTGCCCTCGGATGCGGTTAGCGGCGCGTTGATTTTATTAATTCTTTGAGCGGCAATAAAATCAGTTAACCGTCCTCCCCTTATAAGTGTATTATTATTTATCGGAACATTACTAACCGTCTCCGGAATTGTTATTAAAGGAATTTGCCGGTTTTTATTAAGCGCGGTTTCCGCGGCCTTACGTACAGCCCGATAAATTGTATCACTTTCCGAAAACCTGACGTCCAGTTTATTCGGATGTACATTAACGTCTATATTTTCCAGCGGCAGCGATAAGTTAATAATAAAAAATGGATATTGATTTTTCATAAGATAATCGCCGCATGCGTCCGATACCGCTTTGGATACCATTGAATTGATAACATAACGTTTATTAATAATCAGCGTTTGATACGTGCGGTTAGACTTGGAAAATTCGGGTTTCCCTATATATCCGGACACTACTATGTCAGACAGAGTAGTGTTAATTTTGAGTATATTTTCCAATATTTTCTTACCATACACGGCGATCAAGGCGCTTTCTATGCCCATACCGTCAGAATGATATATAATTTCACCGTCATTACTATATTTAAAAGATATATCCGGATTTGACAATATCATTCTGGAAACAAGGTTACTAATCTCCATAGTTTCGCCGCGGACAGATTTAAGAAACTTCGCCCTCGCCGGCAGATTAAAAAATATATCTTCAACGGTTATGTAAGTGCCGTCCGGACTCCCTTTTTCCGTAACTTCAGATATTTCCCCGCCTTCCGAGTAAATGATTCCGCCGTAATCCTGGTCTGACGTTTTTGATACAAGTGTAATTTTACTCACCGCCGCTATGCTGCTTAATGCCTCTCCGCGAAAACCAAGCGTGCCGATTTTTTCTAAATCTTCTTTAACGCGAACCTTGCTGGTCGCGTGCGGCAAAAAGGCTTTGCTTAAATCGGAAAAATCTATACCACATCCGTTATCGGTTACGCGTATTTTTTTATTCCGCCGTCAATTATATCTATTGAAATATTAGACGCCTTAGCGTCAATACTGTTTTCTACCAATTCTTTAATAATCGACGCCGGCCTTTCAACAACTTCGCCCGCCGCTATCAGATTGTAAATTGATTTATCAAGTATATTTATCATATTAATCCTTTATGTAAAATTATAGTTTACCGGCTTTTTCAATCAGGTTAAACAAAATATCAAAAGCCTTTAACGGCGACATTGTTTCTATATTAATATCCTTTAATACATTGACTATTTCAGTTGCGCCGGCGGAAGCAAATAAGGACAGCTGCTGCGATTTGTTTTCAGAATTTTGTTTTTTTGTTATTTCGGCGTTCTCAAGTTTTTTTAATAATTCCTTAGCGCGCTTTATAATGTCATCCGGCAAGCCCGCCATTTGAGCCACCTCTATCCCAAAGCTTTTATTAGCGCCGCCCCTGACAATTTTACGTAAAAAAACAATTGTATTATTTAATTCGCGTATCGATATCCTGTAGTTTTTAACGCCTTCCGTTATTCCTTCCAATTCGGTCAGCTCGTGGTAATGCGTGGAAAACAACGTCATTGCGCCTGTATTTTTGGAAAGATATTCTATCACAGCCCACGCTATACTAAGCCCGTCTAAGGTAGACGTGCCGCGCCCGATTTCGTCAAAAACTAAAAAGCTCTTGTCTGTGGCATTTTTGAGTATGCTTGCGACTTCGCTCATTTCAACCATGAACGTGCTTTGTCCGAACGCAAGGTCGTCGCTCGCGCCTACCCTTGTAAAAATTCTGTCAACCACAGGCATGGACGCCTTTCTGGCCGGAACAAACGAGCCTATATGCGCTAACAATATAATTAAAGCCACCTGACGCATATAAGTGCTTTTACCCGCCATATTCGGGCCGGTTATAATCATTATTTTATTTTTATCCGAATCAAGCACCGTATCGTTAGGCACAAATTCTTCTTTTAATAAGGATTCGACAACGGCGTGACGGCCGTCAATTATGTTGATTGATTTAAGGCTTTCATTAATTTCGGGCTTACAATAATTGTTTAAAACGGCGACTGAAGCCAGCGATACAAGGCAATCCAAAGAAGCCAACGCGTCGGCCGCTATTAACATATCGCTTACGGCCGTTTTTATTTTATCCGTGACCGCAAAAAATAAATGCTGTTCCATTAATATGGATTCACTTTCGGCGTTCAGGATTTTCTGTTCGAGAACCTTGAGCTCCTCTGTGATATAACGTTCGGAATTTGCAGTCGTTTGTTTGCGTACATACCTATACGGCACATTATCTATTTGAGTTTTGCTTATTTCAATATAATAACCGAAAACCCTGTTAAAGCCTATTTTGAGACTTTTTATTCCCGTTTCTTCCTTTTCTTTTACCTCTAAATCCGCCAGCCATTTTTTTGCTATGGTTGATATGTTTTTTAAATCGTCGATTTCTTTAGAATACCCTTCTCTTATAAAACCGCCCCCGCTTATCAATGACGGCGCGCCGTCGGCAAAAACATTTCTTATTAGCGTGGTAAATTCTGTAAAATTTAATATTGAACTATTTAATGCATTTAATAATTGAGAACCCGCACCGCTTAATAATTCTTTTATTTCAGGCAGCCTGAAAAGCGAACCCGCCAACGATACGCAATCGGCGGGATTAGCGGTTCCGAAAGAAATTTTACTGCATAATCTCGGAATATCGTAAACTGCTTTTAAATTTTCGATAAGCGATTCCCTTAAAATTGTATTTTTCATCAATTCTTCTACTGCGTCCAATCTCAGCCTTATTTCTGAAGAATCATTCAAGGGTTGGAGCATCCAATTGCGCAATAAACGCGAACCCATAGACGTATTAGTTTTATTCAGCAGATTAAACAATGATCCTTTTTTTGTTTTATGCTCTTTAATTGTTTCAGTTAGTTCCAAATTCCTGCGTGTCGAATAGTCAAGGCTCATATATTGCGACTGCTCTTTTACTGTAGAAATATAATTAAACTCACGCTTTCCTTGTGCCTTTATGTATTTAATTAACGCGCCGGCCGCAATCACCGCATATTTTTTATCAGAAAAATTATTATTGAACTGCTCTTTGAATAAATCGCCGCTTACATCCTCACTGTAAAAATCGTTAAACAACTTGAAGGCGCTTAATGAGCCGAGTTTCACCAGCGACAGTTCGTTTGATAATTTATGAATACCGTCGTTACATATGATTTCAACAGGCGTGATTGCGGTTAGTTTCTCATTAAGCCATTCAAGTGATGAGACAGATAAATTTTCATCAATATTAAATTCACCCGTGCTTATATCCGCCCAGCCGAATGCCGATATTGTCGCCTTGACGGTAAACGGACATAATGTAATTATTTTGGTTTTCGTCCAAATTCCCTGCCCACTAAAGTACCGGGAGTAACAACTCTTACCACCTCGCGTTCCACCAGGCCTTTATTCTCGCCGGGCTCGGTAGTCTGTTCACAAATCGCTACACTGTAGCCCTTTGCTATTAATTTAGATAAATATGTTTCGACCGCGTGATAAGGAATACCGCACATGGGCGCACGGTCAGGAAGACCGCAATCACGTCCGGTTAAAGTTATTTCCAAAGGCGGCTTGCAAGAACTGCATCGTCAAAAAACATTTCATAAAAATCACCCAGCCTGTAAAAAATTATCGAGTCTTTATATTGGTCTTTGACTTTTAAATAATGTGTCATCATTGGTGAAAGCGCCATTTTTAAATTATCTCCCCGAATAATCTGCTGTTTTTTACAGACGCAACCTTAACCCTCATAAATTCGCCTATTTTATAATTATCCAAATTAATTACCTCATCCGATTCGGTTAAGGCTACAGGATTGTTCCCGTTGTCGTTAACACACAGCACTTCGTATTCGCGATTCAATTTTGTTTTTGCAATTTCCTTGGATATTGACTTTTGAGTCTCTATAAGCGATGTAAGCCGCGCCGATTTTTCTCCGTCGGATAAATTGTCTTTCATACTGTAGGCTGCCGTTCCGTATCGCGGAGAAAATTTAAACGCATAAATATTACTGTATCTTACTTCCTTAATTAACGATACCGTATCAAGAAAATCAGCTTCGGTTTCGCCGGGAAAACCCACTATTATGTCAGACGTAATACTTATATTCGGTATTTCTGATTTGATTTTATCGGTCAATTTAAGATATTTTTCTCTGGTATATTTCCGGTTCATCGCCTGTAAAACCTGATTACTGCCCGACTGAACCGGCAGATGTATATGCTTATTGAGTGTCCGGCTGTTTTTAATAACATCAATTACCTCATCGGATAAATCCTTCGGATGTGAGGTCATGAACTTTATCCTGAATTTTCCGTTTATCTCAGATAGCGTTTTTAATAAATGCGCAAAACTTACATTACCATCGTTTATATCGTTACCGTAAGAATTTACGTTCTGCCCTAAGAGCGTTATTTCCTTAGTTCCGTTATTTATAAGTGATGCGGCTTCATTAATAATATCGTCAAAAGGCCTGCTGCGCTCCCGTCCCCTGACATAAGGCACAATACAGTAAGAACAAAAATTGTTGCAGCCATACATTATATTTATATTTGCGGATATTTTATCCGAACGCAAAATCGGAACGTCAAAAAATTCGTCTGATTCGTTATCCCAAATTTCTAAAATATGCTTGCCTGTATCTTTACGCAGAGTAATGAGCTCAGGTAATCTGTGTATATTATGCGTGCCGAATATAATGTCCACAAAAGGAAACTTATTATATATAAACTCAGCATCTTTTTTATTCTGTGTAGCGTCCGCATATAGCTATAATAGTATCTTTTTTATTTTCCTTTAATTTTTTTAACGCGCCTATATTTCCTTTCAAGCGTTTTACGGCGCCCTCACGTATAGAACATGTATTAAATATTATTACATCCGCATCTTTTATATCAGTTGTATTATTATATCCGGAAGCGTTTAGCATACCCGCTAATTTTTCCGATTCGTGGACGTTCATCTGACATCCGTAAGTAACGATATTATACTTCATAATTAAATATTATAGCAATTTTACTCTAAATTCACAAGTTTTCTTAAAGTAATTTTTTCAGTATATCTTATTAAGAGGAACAATGTGCGCAAAAAAGAATAACGGCGAGTAATTTTTTTCAATTTTATATAAGAAACCAACAAAATCAGCTCAGGGACCTTATTAGAATATATTTCTGTTTTATTATACATTTATCACAAATTGTTTTTAACATATATAAATTATGAATTAATATAACCGGTATAAAAAATACTATATACAGTAAAGTTTATATAAAAATATATCCCCTACCGTTTCAAATTAAGGCGGCTTTGGATTATCTGAAAATTATTCTGCGGTTATAAAAATATGAGGTGTTAAAATGCGTTATATCACGCAATCGGATAAAAAAAATATAATAAAAAAAATAATATTAATATTACTGACTGTTGTAATAATCGGCGGCATGGTTACTTACGAAATTTCCAGAGAATTAAGCCTTGCGCTTTACGATCCTGCTCTATTAATAGCACCGCGTGAGGATATCGTAATGTATGACGGGAATTTAAACGAGTTTAACGCTTTGGCAAACCGTGAATATACCGTTCCGGAAAAATTACCGCAGCATTTAAAAAATGCTATTATATCCATAGAAGATAAAAAGTTTTATAAACATAACGGGGTTGATTATATAAGGATAATCGGCGCCGCGTACCAAAATGTAAAAACCGGCAAAATTACTCAGGGCGGCTCTACAATCTCACAGCAGCTAATCAAGAATACCCATCTTAATAATGATAAAAAGATGAAAAGGAAAATAAAAGAATATTTTCTCGCGCAGAAATTAGAACAAGATTACTCGAAGGATGAAATCCTTAATATGTATGCCAACGCCGTATATTTCGGCAACGGAACGTACGGAGCCGCTAACGCCAGTAAAATGTTTTTCAATAAGAATTACTATGAATTAAATCTTGAAGAATGCGCCGTATTAGCCGCAGTCTTAAATTCGCCTAAATTATATTCGCCTTTTAACTCATATGATAATTCGCTTAAACGCAGAAATCTTGTCCTTAATCAAATGTATTCGGACGGAAAAATCACAAGAGCAGAACATTCAAACGCGTCAAAAACAGAGATAATATTGAACGCAAATAAAAACAGCGATGATAATTGCGCGCTGAATAATTGTTATTACTTAGCGGCATTAGAAGAAGCGCGCGAGTTATTAGATAATCCCGAATCTATATCAGGATATAAAATTTATACAAATTACAATAAGGATCTTCAAAAAAAATTATCAATTAATATCAATAACGAGAAATACTTATATCCGAACGACTCCGGAAAAATTCCGGACGCTCAAGGGATAATTATAAATAACAGTAACGGCAAAATTGAAGCATATTATACAAGTAATATAATTCTAAACAGACTTGAACGGCAACCCGCCTCGGCGATAAAGCCTATATTGGTATACGCCCCGGCAATAGAAAACGGTATAATAACGCCGGCAACACAGATTCTTGATGAAGAAATCAATTACGGCGGTTACTCTCCGAAAAATCATAATAACAAATTTAGCGGATACGTATCCGTCCGGAATGCATTAAGCAATTCGCTTAATATACCCGCCGTAAAAATACTTGATTATGTCGGAATAGATAACGCGAAAGAATTCGCGAATAGAGCGGGGATTAACTTTGACAAAAAGGACAACGGCTACGCGTTGGCCTTAGGCGGATTTACAAAAGGCGTTACGCTGACAGCGCTTGCCAATACTTATCAATGCTTAGGTAATCAGGGTAAATACGTTAAAGCCGGCATGATTGATAAAATTGTCGATAACAAAGGTAAAATTGTATATCAGAACCCCTATTCTGCTAATAAAATTATGGGCGAAGATACGGCGTACCTTATCGGCGATATGCTGAAAACGTCTGTAAAAAACGGAACCGCGTTCAGGCTTAATTCCCTTGGATTTGACGTAGCGGCAAAAACCGGTACGGCAGGCAATCCTGAAGGCAACACAGATGCTTATTGTATAGCCTATACACTGGATCATACCTTTGCGGTCTGGCAGGGAAATATCCATTCATATAAAAACAATATGGACACCAAAGTAAACGGCGGCAGTTATCCGGCGATGCAGTTACGGGATATATTAAAAAGCGTCTATAAAAAGAGGCCGGCAGATTTTGTTAAGCCCGGCAATATCGTTGAACTGAAATAGACGCGGACGAGCTTAAATTAAAGCACAAATTATTTAAATCGGATAAAACGACAACAAATAAATTGCTGGAAAAATTCAGCACAAGCAATATGCCTTTTGAGAGGATAAATAATAATGTTTTACCGGAAAAATCCGAAAATGAAAAAACTATTATTAATATAAAGAATAATACCAATTTAATACTAAAAATGAAAGAATTATTAAGAAAAATACGGAAAAAATATGTTAGTTAAAATTTCTTTTAATTTTAACTTTAACAGTTTCCGCTAACGCGTCTTTAATTAACGCGTCAATATCCAATTTTTCTTCCTCTGCTTTAATATAATTAATATCCGGCTTTGTAACCGGATGTTTAGGCAAAAATATTGTACAGCAATCCTCAAACGGCAATACCGATAAATCATAAGTACCTATGTTCTTGGAATACTCAATTATTTTATGCTTATCCAAGCCTATTAAAGGACGCAGAACAGGTATTGACGCTATATTAGTCGCGGTAATGCTTTCCAGTGTTTGACTGGCCACCTGTGCGAGGCTCTCCCCCGTGATAATAGCTCCGTCGCCGTTTTTGCCGGCGATTATGTCCGCTATACGCATCATTAATCTGCGCATTAAAATAACGTTATATGACGCCGCTGTTTTCTTTCTCAGCTCTTCCTGTATGCGCGTAAATTTAACTGCGCTGATTTCTATATCGCCGCAATAAGTGCTCATAATTTGAGCCAAATCATAAACCTTTTGCAGGGCGCGCTCGCTCGTATACGGGAAGCTGTGAAAATGCACCGCGTTGAGCTTAAGCCCTCTTCCCGCCATTAAATAACCTGCGACAGGGCTGTCAATTCCGCCGGATAGCATAAGCAGTCCGCTGCCTGACGTCCCTACGGGCATACCGCCCGGGCAATAAACCGTATCCCTATAAATATAAGCCTCACCGTCTTCCCGTATATCAATGTTTATTTCAAACTGCGGATTATGAACGTCAACCGATAAGCCGGGTTTAGCGTTAAGCACAGTTTCTCCCAGCAACCTGTTTATTTGCATTGAATTATATGGAAAGGCTTTATCGGCTCTATGCGTCACGATTTTAAAAGTTCCGCTGTCCGGCGCCAAATCCGCCGCTGCGTTTTTAATAACCTCTATATCCGCCCTGATACTTTTTGCGATACTGAAAGAATGAAGCCCGAATACTTTTTTCAATCTTTCAGTTATCCTAAATTCGTCGGTATAACCGGAAATTATATATCTCCCTCTGTTTTTTTTAAAAGTATAATCGAGTCCGGTTAACGCGCGTTTTATATTATTTATAAGCGCATTTTCAAAAAATCCCCTATTATCGCCTTTTAAAAATAATTCGCCGTACCTGATTACTATTACATTCATAATAACGCTCCCCGTAATTCAGTGATTTCCTGCCGGATAAATCCGCACGCCGCAACAACATCGGATTCAGCCGTGTATTCGTCAAAGCTCAGCCTTATGCTGCTTTTAATCATATTTTCATTTATTCCCATGCCGCTTAAGACTCTGTTATCGCTGTAACGCGACGAACAAGCCGAGCCGGTACCTATTAGGACATTATGCTTTTCCAAGGCGTGCAGCAGCACCTCTCCCCTTATATCCTTAACAGACAGCGAAATAATATTAGGCACGCACTTAGAATCCGAATTAACAATTATATCTTCAGATCTTAATTCTTTTAAAAATATGTCTTTTAATTTTTTGACGTATTTATTATCGCGTTCTGTTATTCTTTTTTTGACTGCCGCAGCAAACGCCATAATAGCCGCCGTATTTTCCGTTCCTGACCGCATATTACGCTCTTGGCCACCGCCGTATATGAAAGGGTAATATTTACCCCTTTGCGTACATACAACGCGCCTATCCCCTTAGGCGCGTGCAGCTTGTGTCCGCTTATACTATACAAATCCACACCGAGCCTTTTAACGTCGGTATCTATTTTACCTGCGGCCTGTACGCCGTCACTGTGAATTATTGCAGACGGATTATTTTTCTTTATTTTTTTTGTCAATTCTTCGATATTATTGACGGAGCCGGTTTCATTAGATACATGTATAATTGAAACAAGGCTGATGTCCGTTAATGTATCTAATTGAGCCGCATTAACCGTTCCGTCGCCGTTCAGCGGCAAAAAAATAACGAGGTTTCCTTTATTCGCCTGCACCGCCGCAGCATTATAGACGGACGGATGTTCACCCTGCGTCGTGATAATACAGCCTTTTTTGTTTTTGTGCGCACAGAATAGTACGGTATTATTCGATTCCGTGGCACCGCTTGTAAAAAATACTTCCTCGGGGAACAATTAAGCAAGGACGCTATAACCGCCCTGGCTCCGTTCATCTCCCGCGAAACATATACGGACTCATTATAAAGCGCGGACGGATTATAAAAATATTTTGTATTGAAATCGTTTATTATTGAATTACATTCGTCAAAAACCTTAGTGGTAGCCGCGTTATCTAAATAAATCATTTCTTTTTCAATAAATTCCTTCCGAGCGTTCTTGTTATAGCGGACAGCATACCTTCATCGAATTCTGTATATATAATCGCTTTTTCACCGTTATATTTAGTAACTATATAATAATTATCGTCATTTATATTTGAGCAAACGTTATATTCCTTAGGTTTGCCCGCCATATGCTGATTATAGGACGGCAGCGTTACCTTACCTATTTCGCCGAATTCGGTAATATCAAATTCAAGGAATTTTTTACGTTTTATTTTATTTATTATTTTAACTATAATAAGATTACTGCCGTTTAAAATGTAATCATATTCCAGATTAATTTTCATTACATAGTTTCTTATCAGAAAAAATGACGCAATAAAGATTACCGGTATCGAAACCATTAAAACTATCCAAAGAGCCGGTAAAAAATTGCCGTCCGCGTCTTGTATAAAAGGCCCAGCAGCATAAGAAAAAGAAGGCCTATTACAAGGTTAACATAACTAAAAACCCTGAATACTATTTTTTTCTTTTTGTTCCGGCCGGGATCAGACATGGTTGTATTTTGTTCGTAATATGTTTCTATCATAAGTTTATAGTTTCTCTCTATTGATATTTACCAAAGGTATGCTCACGGGCTGTGTTTTTGCGGGCGGAAGCTTATGTTTATTTACATCAAATAGCGGTAAAGTAAATATGAACGTCGATCCCCCGCCTTTGTTGCTTTCTACCCATATTATTTCAAGATGCTCTTCTATTATTTTCTTTACTATGGATAAGCCCAAACCGGTACCTTTACTTTTTGCCGGCGTACGCGCTTTATCCCCCATGTAAAATCTGTCCCAAATCAATAACTGATCTTTTTTGCTAATTCCTATTCCCTGATCCCGCACCGAAACATATATTTTCTTAGCGTGAATATGCGTAACTATTAATATTCTGGTTTTTGACGGCGAATATTTAATCGCATTATCGATTAGATTAATAATAACCTGTTCTATCCGCTCCTTATCAGCGAAAACATATGTCGCTTCGTTTACAAAATCCACGTCAAGCTGCATTTCTTTTTTAACAAGATTGGGCTCAAACCTGACAACGACACGCCTTATCAATTCGTTTATTTCGAATTTTGTTTTCCCAAGAACAAATTTACCGGATTCCATTCTGGATAAATCAAGCATAGAGGTAATAAGCGAGCTTAACCGGCGCGTTTCGGAATAGACAATATTAAGATATTTTGCCCGATCTTCCTCCTGTATCGTTCCGTCAATAATGCCGAGCAAAAATCCCTGCATAGAGGTCAGCGGAGAACGCATTTCGTGGGACGCGCTGGCAACGAACGATTTACGCATTTCTTCCAGGTTTTCAAATTCGGAAGCCATTTTGTTAATGTTTTCGGATATTTCACGCACTTGCTTGTCGTAAGAATCCGTCTTGACCCTTGTTCCGTATTCACCCTTTGCTATTTTTGCAGTGATAGTATTAAGTTTTTTTAAGGGGCGTATCACCAAAAAATAATGCAGCCAGGTAAAGAACCCGGCTTCAATCAGCATTATCACAAAAGTTATTATTGTATACGTCAGTTTCAGCGTATCGGTAGCGGCGTTGTTTACCCAGAAAAACATCATAAGAAAACCGGTTAACAGCACTGCCAAATAGCTTATTACAAGTCTTAGGATAAAGGAGCGGAACATTCTAGTCTACCTCAAATTTATAACCTACACCCCATACCGTAATAAGACGCCAGGATTTATTTTCTCCAAGTTTTTCACGTATTCTCTTTATATGGACGTCAACAGTACGTGAATCGCCTTTGTAATCGTTCCCCATACCTGCTCAAGCAGCTGATCCCGCGTAAATACTTTCATCGGGTGTGTTACCAAAAATATAATAATTCGATTTCCCTGGGCGGCATATCAAGCTTAGTATCGTCAATTTTGACTATATAATTCGCAAGGCTTATCTGTAAATTATGAAGGTTAATATCCGTAAAAACTTCGGCTTCGGGAAGTGTTCTTCTCAAAATAGCCTTAATACGGGAAATTAATTCCTGCGGCTCAAACGGCTTTGTAACGTAATCGTCAGCGCCGCAGTCCCAGTCCGGTTATTTTGTCCATAGCTTCACCGCGCGCAGACAGCATAATAACGGGAACGTTACTGAATGTTCGTATTTCCCGTAATGTTTCAAATCCGTCCATTTAATCATAATATCTAACAGAATAATATTATAATTATTTTGTTTGATTTTATTAAGGGCCTCATGCCCGTTGTTTGCCATTTCTACCTGATAACCTTCCTTTATTAAATAAAGGTTTAATAGCTGGCAGATATTTATATCGTCATCAACTGTCAAAATTCTAATAGAACTCATTTCGATATTACTCCAATGATTAGTATTATACACTATTTTGCTATAAAATTACAATAGTTTGAACAAAGTTTGAATAAATTATTATTGAAATATTTTACTAAACGGAATGCGGAGCAATTCAGGCAAGTAAAATATGCACAAAAACAACAAAGAGCGTAGCGATTGAAGTTGTTTATTGTATTTTACTAAACGGAATGCGAAGCAATTCGGGCAGTAAAATATGCACAAAAACAACAAAGAGCGCAGCGATTGAAGTTTATTGAAATATTTAAACAGTATTTATTTAAGAGTAAGGATTGTAACACCTCCGCCGCCTTCGCCGTATTGCCCTATTCTGTAAGATTCAATTAATTGATGGTTTCTAAGGTATTGGTGTATCCCTCTTTTCAAAGCGCCGGTTCCCACACCGTGTACTACGCGGATTATTTTAACATTTCGGGACGCCGCGTTATATAAGAAATCCTCCAATAATTGTACCGCGTCCGCTACAATACAGCCTAGTAGCTTAATTTCCATAGGCGGGGCTTCGTTTACCGCGCTTGGTTTAATTATTTCCATTTTTGCGGTATCCTTGGGTCTATCTCTGTCAACAGGATGCGCCAAATCTGTAAGCGCGGCAGTCATCGTTATATTTCCGGAGGTTATTTCCGCCGTTTTTTCTTATCGTCTATACTTACAACCTTAGCCTTTAAATTATGTGTTTTCAGGAATATTTCGTCGTTTATTTTTATATTATCAGGCTCAACTGTTCTCCATTCGCCGGTATTTATTAATTGTTCCTCATTATCGTAATTATAAATGACGCCGGAAAGCTTCGGTTTTTTTAATCGGCGCGCTTCAAAAGCGCTTTTTCGTCCTCCTGCTTGAGTTTTTCTTTCAATTCATTTATTAATTCATCCGCTTCCTCTATATATTTCTGTACCTGACGCCTGGTTTCGGCTTTCGCATTAAGGCGAAGCCTGTCTTTTATTTCGGCTAAGCTCTCGCGCTCCTTTCTGATATTCTTTAATTCATCACCCAATTCCGCATTAAGACGTCCGTATTTATCTAATTCGCGTTCCGCTTTCGTTTTTGCGTTTTCCGCAGTTTGCAAAATCTGCTCAAACCGTTTTTTGTCGCCGGTCAGGTTTTCTCCAGCGTACCCGATAATCACATCACTCAGTCCCAGATGCTTTGATATACGCAGCGCGTTACTGGTTCCCGGCAAACCGTTAATAAGCTTATAGGTCGGCATAAAAGTTTCCGGATCAAACTGCGTCCGACGCGGTAAGTATATTCTCGTTTTTCATAGAAAACTCTTTAAGCTCATAAAAATGCGTGGTAATTACCGCGGTACATTTTTTATATCAATAAGATATTTAGTTACGCCGATACTAAGTGCGGCGCCCTCTAACGGATCAGTCCCGCTCCCAATTCGTCCAATAATACCAATGAATTTTTGGCGGCATTACCGGTTATTTCGATAATATTTTTCATATGCGAGGAAAAAGTGCTTAATGCATTTTCGATACTCTGCTCGTCGCCTATGTCGCAATAAACTGATTCATATACCGGTATTTCCGATTCCTCCGCGGGAATAAACATCCCGCTCATGCCCATTAATACAAAAAGCCCGATAGTCTTTAACGCTACAGTTTTTCCGCCGGTGTTCGGGCCGGATATAATCATTATTTTATTATCTATTTCCGCATCAAGCGGAACGGCTTTTTTCCCCAAAAGCGGGTGTCTGCCTTTTATAATAAAAATTTTGTTTCTTTCATTAAGCCGCGGTTTATATGCGGATACTGTAAGCGCGTAATCAGCCTTAGCGTACACCGAATCCAAAATTATAAGCTGTGTGTTATTAATAAATAACAAATCGTTTATGTCTGCTACGTCCTTAGTGATTTCTGCAATAATACGCTCTATTTCCCGCGCTTCCTCTATATATAATATTTTCAGTTCATTATTTAATTCGACTATCGCCATAGGCTCAATAAACACAGTTGCGCCGGACGCCGACTGATCATGGATAAGTCCGGGTATATTTCCTTTATGCTCCTGTTTAACAGGAACAACGTATCGCCCGCCTCTCAATGTGACTATATTATCCTGCAAAAATTTGTTATAATCGGCGGATTTGATATAATGAGCGAGCTTATTTTAATATTTTCGTTAATGCTGCGTATATTACGGCGTATATTATACAGCTTATCCGTAGCATTATCAGAAATTTCGCTTTCACTTATAACCGTTTTGTTTATCTTATCCTCTAACGGTTTAACAGGCGTAATCAAATTTATTATTTCACAGAGCAACGGCTTGTTAAAATTTGAAACCGCCGTCTTGATTTGTCTTGAGACGGAAAGATGACGCGATATTTTGAGTAATTCGGCTAATGTCAGCGGCGAAAATATTTCGGCTTTTTTAACGCGGTTTGATATTATCAAAATACAGCTGCGGCGAATATTTATTTTCTGTCACGGTACGGGCAGCCTCGTCAGTAAGAGAGATTAAATATTCGGCGTCACGTAAGCACACAGCCGGTCTTATACCGCGGATATACTCCTTTCCCCCTTCCGAACGCGCGAATCCGGCAAGTATTTCTAATACCTTATTATATTCAAGAGCGTTCAATACCTTGTCCGTAATCATTACTCAGACTCCTCTGTTATAATGCCCGCTTGTATGGCGGTACGGCGTGTTTGTTTTGTTGTATACACAGTTTACTATAACCGCACATTCCTTATTGTTAAATCCGTTTAAATCGATATATTGCCGCAAACCGGCAGTTTTATCAATTATATCAACCGGCAGGCTGTTAATCAGTTGATGATAACAACGGCTGATTTTGATACGTTTTACGGGCATTAAACCGAATTTATCCTTATATTCTATACCGGTTTTGCAATTGCCGCAATTATAACCGTTAACCTTAGCGGGACAAACCGTCATTGTCATAAACGGCAGCCTCCCGAATGCATATATAAACACATTGCCTAAGGTCAGCGTTTCATGCTTATTCAGTTCCGCTGATTGAATATAATTAATATATCCCGACGAATTATTAAACACGTTCATTCCGGTGCCTGCGATAAAGGAATTTATATTTTTCACTTAATTTGACGCCATAAATATTATTTGCTATTACGCCGTCCGAATTTTTTAATGCTGCTTTCAAGTAATTTTATATCTTCCCGGTTTGCTATCACCGGCAAATTTAAAAATATCCTGTTGTTTAGTTTTTTATATCGATATTATTATAATCATCCGGCGATAATGATATAATATCGTTTTCATTTATATTGATACCGCCAAGCTGCTCAAGTCTGTTTATATTAAAGATATGCGGCACGGATATATTTGCCGTTATATAAGGATTTTGATTTCATTAACCGAAACGGCGGGCTCATAACCGGCAATTATCATATTATATAGCCTGTCAAATAAATCACGCCTTAAAGCGTTAAGCGCGGATTTTGAAAAAGACGGTTTTTTTTAATATCTGCGGTTAATTTAAGCGAAAACGGGTAATTATCAGTTTTATTCAGCAATTCAGTCAAGCCTTCCGTCGTTAACGGGGTTATTGACTGCCGTCTCCCCGCTGATTTCGCCGTCAACTGCTAATTTTTATAATTTATTTTGATATATAAAGAGTTATCATTAACACTTGCATATGCGTTTATTATTATTTTTCTTTCCGGCAGGCTATTAAATCCGCTGATAAGTGCGGCGTTTGTAGTACGCATAATAATGTCGCCCGGTTTTATATCCCTTTAAATGTAAGTTTATCGATTTGTGATTTCCGCGTTCCCTGTTTCCGTATTGCCGCGTATAAATTTAATGCCGTCGCCCTTGTTAAGCTGTTCTCCGGAATAACTGAAATTACTTCCCGCAAACTGTTTCAACCTTTCCTGTCTTTACCCCTATATGCGCCGGGATGCCATGTATTGCTCTTTTAAATAATGTGTCATCATTGGTGAAAGCGCCATTTTTAAATTATCTCCCGAATAATCTGCTGTTTACAGACGCAACCTTAACCCTCATAAATTCGCCTATTTTATAATTATCCAAATTAATTACCTCATCCGATTCGGTTAAGGCTACAGGATTGTTCCCGTTGTCGTTAACACACAGCACTTCGTATTCGCGATTCAATTTGTTTTTGCAATTTCCTTGGATATTGACTTTTGAGTCTCTATAAGCGATGTAAGCCGCGCCGATTTTCTCCGTCGGATAAATTGTCTTTCATACTGTAGGCTGCCGTTCCGTATCGCGGAGAAAATTTAAACGCATAAATATTACTGTATCTTACTTTCCTTTAATTAACGATACCGTATCAAGAAAATCAGCTTCGGTTTCGCCTGAAACCCACTATTATGTCAGACGTAATACTTATATTCGGTATTTCTGATTTGATTTTATCGGTCAATTTAAGATATTTTTCTCTGGTATATTTCCGGTTCATCGCCTGTAAAACCTGATTACCGCCCGACTGAACCGGCAGATGTATATGCTTATTGAGTGTCCGGCTGTTTTTAATAACATCAATTACTCTTTATCGGATAAACCTTCGGATGTGAGGTCATGAACTTTATCCTGAATTTTCCGTTTATCTCAGATAGCGTTTTTAATAAATGCGCAAAACTTACATTACCATCGTTTATATCGTTACCGTAAGAATTTACGTTCTGCCCTAAGAGCGTTATTTCCTTAGTTCCGTTATTTATAAGTGATGCGGCTTCATTAATAATATCGTCAAAAGGCCTGCTGCGCTCCCGTCCCCTGACATAAGGCACAATACAGTAAGAACAAAAATTGTTGCAGCCATACATTATATTTATATTTGCGGATATTTTATCCGAACGCAAAATCGGAACGTCAAAAAATTCGTCTGATTCGTTATCCCAAATTTCTAAAATATGCTTGCCTGTATCTTTACGCAGAGTAATGAGCTCAGGTAATCTGTGTATATTATGCGTGCCGAATATAATGTCCACAAAAGGAAACTTATTATATATAAACTCAGCATCTTTTTTATTCTGTGTAGCGCATCCGCATATAGCTATAATAGTATCTTTTTTATTTTCCTTTAATTTTTTAACGCGCCTATATTTCCTTTCAAGCGTTTTACGGCGCCCTCACGTATAGAACATGTATTAAATATTATTACATCCGCATCTTTTATATCAGTTGTATTATTATATCCGGAAGCGTTTAGCATACCCGCTAATTTTTCCGATTCGTGGACGTTCATCTGACATCCGTAAGTAACGATATTATACTTCATAATTAAATATTATAGCAATTTTACTCTAAATTCACAAGTTTTCTTAAAGTAATTTTTTCAGTATATCTTATTAAGAGGAACAATGTGCGCAAAAAGAATAACGGCGAGTAATTTTTTTCAATTTTATATAAGAAACCAACAAAATCAGCTCAGGGACCTTATTAGAATATATTTCTGTTTTATTATACATTTATCACAAATTGTTTTTAACATATATAAATTATGAATTAATATAACCGGTATAAAATACTATATACAGTAAAGTTTATATAAAAATATATCCCCTACCGTTTCAAATTAAGGCGGCTTTGGATTATCTGGAAAATTATTCTGCGGTTATAAAAATATGAGGTGTTAAAATGCGTTATATCACGCAATCGGATAAAAAATATAATAAAAAAAAAAAAAAAAAAATAATATTAATATTACTGACTGTTGTAATAATCGGCGGCATGGTTACTTACGAAATTTCCAGAGAATTAAGCCTTGCGCTTTACGATCCTGCTCTATTAATAGCACCGCGTGAGGATATCGTAATGTATGACGGGAATTTAAACGAGTTTAACGCTTTGGCAAACCGTGAATATACCGTTCCGAAAATTACCGCAGCATTTTAAAAAAATGCTATTATATCCATAGAAGATAAAAGTTTTATAAACATAACGGGGTTGATTATATAAGGATAATCGGCGCCGCGTACCAAAATGTAAAAACCGGCAAAATTACTCAGGGCGGCTCTACAATCTCACAGCAGCTAATCAAGAATACCCATCTTAATAATGATAAAAAGATGAAAAGGAAATAAAAGAATATTTTCTCGCGCAGAAATTAGAACAAGATTACTCGAAGGATGAAATCCTTAATATGTATGCCAACGCCGTATATTTCGGCAACGGAACGTACGGAGCCGCTAACGCCAGTAAAATGTTTTTCAATAAGAATTACTATGAATTAAATCTTGAAGAATGCGCCGTATTAGCCGCAGTCTTAAATTCGCCTAAATTATATTCGCCTTTTAACTCATATGATAATTCGCTTAAACGCAGAAATCTTGTCCTTAATCAAATGTATTCGGACGGAAAAATCACAAGAGCAGAACATTCAAACGCGTCAAAAACAGAGATAATATTGAACGCAAATAAAAACAGCGATGATAATTGCGCGCTGAATAATTGTTATTACTTAGCGGCATTAGAAGAAGCGCGCGAGTTATTAGATAATCCCGAATCTATATCAGGATATAAAATTTATACAAATTACAATAAGGATCTTTCAAAAAAATTATCAATTAATATCAATAACGAGAAATACTTATATCCGAACGACTCCGGAAAAATTCCGGACGCTCAAGGGATAATTATAAATAACAGTAACGGCAAAATTGAAGCATATTATACAAGTAATATAATTCTAAACAGACTTGAACGGCAACCCGCCTCGGCGATAAAGCCTATATTGGTATACGCCCCGGCAATAGAAAACGGTATAATAACGCCGGCAACACAGATTCTTGATGAAGAAATCAATTACGGCGGTTACTCTCCGAAAAATCATAATAACAAATTTAGCGGATACGTATCCGTCCGGAATGCATTAAGCAATTCGCTTAATATACCCGCCGTAAAAATACTTGATTATGTCGGAATAGATAACGCGAAAGAATTCGCGAATAGAGCGGGGATTAACTTGACAAAAGGACAACGGCTACGCGTTGGCCTTAGGCGGATTTACAAAAGGCGTTACGCTGACAGCGCTTGCCAATACTTATCAATGCTTAGGTAATCAGGTAAATACGTTAAAGCCGGCATGATTGATAAAATTGTCGATAACAAAGGTAAAAATTATATCAGAACCCCTATTCTGCTAATAAAATTATGGGCGAAGATACGGCGTACCTTATCGGCGATATGCTGAAAACGTCTGTAAAAAACGGAACCGCGTTCAGGCTTAATTCCTCTTGGATTTGACGTAGCGGCAAAAACCGGTACGGCAGGCAATCCTGAAGGCAACACAGACGCTTATTGTATAGCCTATACACTGGATCATACCTTTGCGGTCTGGCAGGGAAATATCCATTCATATAAAAACAATATGGACACCAAAGTAAACGGCGGCAGTTATCCGGCGATGCAGTTACGGGATATATTAAAAAGCGTCTATAAAAAGAGGCCGGCAGATTTTGTTAAGCCCGGCAATATCGTTGAACTGGAAATAGACGCGGACGAGCTTAAATTAAAGCACAAATTATTTAAATCGGATAAAACGACAACAAATAAATTGCTGGAAAAATTCAGCACAAGCAATATGCCTTTTGAGAGGATAAATAATAATGTTTTACCGGAAAAATCCGAAAATGAAAAAAACTATTATTAATATAAAGAATAATACCAATTTAATACTAAAAATGAAAGAATTATTAAGAAAATACGGAAAAAATATGTTAGTTAAAATTTCTTTTAATTTTAACTTTAATAGTTTCCGCTAACGCGTCTTTAATTAACGCGTCAATATCCAATTTTTCTTCCTCTGCTTTAATATAATTAATATCCGGCTTTGTAACCGGACGTTTAGGCAAAAATATTGTACAGCAATCCTCAAACGGCAATACCGATAAATCATAAGTACCTATGTTCTTGGAATACTCAATTATTTTATGCTTATCCAAGCCTATTAAAGGACGCAGAACAGGTATTGACGCTATATTAGTCGCGGTAATGCTTTCCAGTGTTTGACTGGCCACCTGTGCGAGGCTCTCCCCGTGATAATAGCTCCGTCGCCGTTTTTGCCGGCGATTATGTCCGCTATTTAATCATTAATCTGCGCATTAAAATAACGTTATATGACGCCGCTGTTTTCTTTCTCAGCTCTTCCTGTATGCGCGTAAATTTAACTGCGCTGATTTCTATATCGCCGCAATAAGTGCTCATAATTTGAGCCAAATCATAAACCTTTTGCAGGGCGCGCTCGCTCGTATACGGGAAGCTGTGAAAATGCACCGCGTTGAGCTTAAGCCCTCTTCCCGCCATTAAATAACCTGCGACAGGGCTGTCAATTCCGCCGGATAGCATAAGCAGTCCGCTGCCTGACGTCCCTACGGGCATACCGCCCGGGCAATAAACCGTATCCCTATAAATATAAGCCTCACCGTCTTCCCGTATATCAATGTTTATTTCAAACTGCGGATTATGAACGTCAACCGATAAGCCGGGTTTAGCGTTAAGCACAGTTTCTCCCAGCAACCTGTTTATTTGCATTGAATTATATGGAAAGGCTTTATCGGCTCTATGCGTCACGATTTTTTAAAAGTTCCGCTGTCCGGCGCCAAATCCGCCGCTGCGTTTTTAATAACCTCTATATCCGCCCTGATACTTTTTGCGATACTGAAAGAATGAAGCCTGAATACTTTTTTTCAATCTTTCAGTTATCCTAAATTCGTCGGTATAACCGGAAATTATATATCTCCCCCTGTTTTTTTTAAAAGTATAATCGAGTCCGGTTAACGCGCGTTTTATATTATTTATAAGCGCATTTTCAAAAATCCCCTATTATCGCCTTTTAAAAATAATTCGCCGTACCTGATTACTATTACATTCATAATAACGCTCCCCGTAATTCAGTGATTTCCTGCCGGATAAATCCGCACGCCGCAACAACATCGGATTCAGCCGTGTATTCGTCAAAGCTCAGCCTTATGCTGCTTTTAATCATATTTTCATTTATTCCCATGCCGCTTAAGACTCTGTTATCGCTGTAACGCGACGAACAAGCCGAGCCGGTACCTATTAGGACATTATGCTTTTCCAAGGCGTGCAGCAGCACCTCTCCCCTTATATCCTTAACAGACAGCGAAATAATATTAGGCACGCACTTAGAATCCGAATTAACAATTATATCTTCAGATCTTAATTCTTTTAAAAATATGTCTTTTAATTTTTTGACGTATTTATTATCGCGTTCTGTTATTCTTTTTTTTTGACTGCCGCAGCAAACGCCATAATAGCCGCCGTATTTTCCGTTCCTGACCGCATATTACGCTCTTGGCCACTGCCGTATATGAAAGGAGTAATATTTACCCCTTTGCGTACATACAACGCGCCTATCCCCTTAGGCGCGTGCAGCTTGTGTCCGCTTATACTATACAAATCCACACCGAGCCTTTTAACGTCGGTATCTATTTTACCTGCGGCCTGTACGCCGTCACTGTGAATTATTGCAGACGGATTATTTTTCTTTATTTTTTTTGTCAATTCTTCGGATATTATTGACGGAGCCGGTTTCATTAGATACATGTATAATTGAAACAAGGCTGATGTCCGTTAATGTATCTAATTGAGCCGCATTAACCGTTCCGTCGCCGTTCAGCGGCAAAAAAATAACGAGGTTTCCTTTATTCGCCTGCACCGCCGCAGCATTATAGACGGACGGACGTTCACCCTGCGTCGTGATAATACAGCCTTTTTTGTTTTTGTGCGCACAGAATAGTACGGTATTATCTGATTCCGTGGCACCGCTTGTAAAAAATACTTCCCTCGGGGGAACAATTAAGCAAGGACGCTATAACCGCCCTGGCTCCGTTCATCTCCCGCGAAACATATACGGACTCATTATAAAGCGCGGACGGATTATAAAAATATTTTGTATTGAAATCGTTTATTATTGAATTACATTCGTCAAAAACCTTAGTGGTAGCCGCGTTATCTAAATAAATCATTTCTTTTTCAATAAATTCCTTCCGAGCGTTCTTGTTATAGCGGACAGCATACCTTCATCGAATTCTGTGTATATAATCGCTTTTTCACCGTTATATTTAGTAACTATATAATAATTATCGTCATTTATATTTGAGCAAACGTTATATTCCTTAGGTTTGCCCGCCATATGCTGATTATAGGACGGCAGCGTTACCTTACCTATTTCGCCGAATTCGGTAATATCAAATTCAAGGAATTTTTTACGTTTTATTTTATTTATTATTTTAACTATAATAAGATTACTGCCGTTTAAAATGTAATCATATTCCAGATTAATTTTCATTACATAGTTTCTTATCAGAAAAAAATGACGCAATAAAGATTACCGGTATAAAACCATTAAAACTATCCAAAGAGCCGGTAAAAAATTGCCGTCCGCGTCTTGTATAAAAAGGCCCAGCAGCATAAGAAAAAGAAGGCCTATTACAAGGTTAACATAACTAAAAACCCTGAATACTATTTTTTTTTTTTTGTTCCGGCCGGGATCAGACATGGTTGTATTTTGTTCGTAATATGTTTCTATCATAAGTTTATAGTTTCTCTCTATTGATATTTACCAAAGGTATGCTCACGGGCTGTGTTTTTGCGGGCGGAAGCTTATGTTTATTTACATCAAATAGCGGTAAAGTAAATATGAACGTCGATCCCCCGCCTTTGTTGCTTTCTACCCATATTATTTCAAGATGCTCTTCTTATTATTTTCTTTACTATGGATAAGCCCAAACCGGTACCTTTACTTTTTGCCGGCGTACGCGCTTTATCCCCCATGTAAAATCTGTCCCAAATCAATAACTGATCTTTTTGCTAATTCCTATTCCCTGATCCCGCACCGAAACATATATTTTCTTAGCGTGAATATGCGTAACTATTAATATTCTGGTTTTTGACGGCGAATATTTAATCGCATTATCGATTAGATTAATAATAACCTGTTCTATCCGCTCCTTATCAGCGAAAACATATGTCGCTTCGTTTACAAAATCCACGTCAAGCTGCATTTTTAACAAGATTGGGCTCAAACCTGACAACGACACGCCTTATCAATTCGTTTATTTCGAATTTTGTTTTCCCCAAGAACAAATTTACCGGATTCCATTCTGGATAAATCAAGCATAGAGGTAATAAGCGAGCTTAACCGGCGCGTTTCGGAATAGACAATATTAAGATATTTTGCCCGATCTTCCTCCTGTATCGTTCCGTCAATAATGCCGAGCAAAAATCCCTGCATAGAGGTCAGCGGAGAACGCATTTCGTGGGACGCGCTGGCAAACGAACGATTTACGCATTTCTTCCAGGTTTCTCAAATTCGAAGCCATTTTGTTAATGTTTTCGGATATTTCACGCACTTGCTTGTCGTAAGAATCCGTCTTGACCCTTGTTCCGTATTCACCCTTTGCTATTTTTGCAGTGATAGTATTAAGTTTTTTTAAGGGGCGTATCACCAAAAAATAATGCAGCCAGGTAAAGAACCCGGCTTCAATCAGCATTATCACAAAAGTTATTATTGTATACGTCAGTTTCAGCGTATCGGTAGCGGCGTTGTTTACCCAGAAAACATCATAAGAAAACCGGTTAACAGCACTGCCAAATAGCTTATTACAAGTCTTAGGATAAAGGAGCGGAACATTCTAGTCTACCTCAAATTTATAACCTACACCCCATACCGTAATAAGACGCCAGGATTTATTTTCTCCAAGTTTTTCACGTATTCTCTTTATATGGACGTCAACAGTACGTGAATCGCCTTTGTAATCGTTCCCCCATACCTGCTCAAGCAGCTGATCCCGCGTAAATACTTTCATCGGGTGTGTTACCAAAAAATATAATAATTCGATTTCCCTGGGCGGCATATCAAGCTTAGTATCGTCAATTTTGACTATATAATTCGCAAGGCTTATCTGTAAATTATGAAGGTTAATATCCGTAAAAACTTCGGCTTCGGGAAGTGTTCTTCTCAAAATAGCCTTAATACGGGAAATTAATTCCTGCGGCTCAAACGGCTTTGTAACGTAATCGTCAGCGCCGCAGTCCAGTCCGGTTATTTTGTCCATAGCTTCACCGCGCGCAGACAGCATAATAACGGGAACGTTACTGAATGTTCGTATTTCCCGTAATGTTTCAAATCCGTCCATTTCCGCAGAATCATAATATCTAACAGAATAATATTATAATTATTTTGTTTGATTTTATTAAGGGCCTCATGCCCGTTGTTTGCCATTTTACCTGATAACCTTCCTTTATTAAATAAAGGTTTAATAGCTGGCAGATATTTATATCGTCATCAACTGTCAAAATTCTAATAGAACTCATTTCGATATTACTCCAATGATTAGTATTATACACTATTTTGCTATAAAATTACAATAGTTTGAACAAAGTTTGAATAAATTATTATTGGAAATATTTTACTAAACGGAATGCGGAGCAATTCAGGCAAGTAAAATATGCACAAAAACAACAAAGAGCGTAGCGATTGAAGTTGTTTATTGTATTTTACTAAACGGAATGCGAAGCAATTCGGGCAGTAAAATATGCACTGAAACAACAAAGAGCGCAGCGATTGAAGTTTATTGAAATATTTAAACAGTATTTATTTAAGAGTAAGGATTGTAACACCTCCGCCGCCTTCGGTATTGCCCTATTCTGTAAGATTCAATTAATTGATGGTTTCTAAGGTATTGGTGTATCCCTCTTTTCAAAGCGCCGGTTCCCTACACCGTGTACTACGCGGATTATTTTAACATTTCGGGACGCCGCGTTATATAAGAAATCCTCCAATAATTGTACCGCGTCCGCTACAATACAGCCTAGTAGCTTAATTTCCATAGGCGGGGCTTCGTTTACCGCGCTTGGTTTAATTATTTCCATTTTTGCGGTATCCTTGGGTCTAAATCTGTCAACAGGATGCGCCAAATCTGTAAGCGCGGCAGTCATCGTTATATTTCCGGAGGTTATTTCCGCCGTTTTTTTCTTATCGTCTATACTTACAACCTTAGCCTTTAAATTATGTGTTTTCAGGAATATTTCGTCGTTTATTTTTATATTATCAGGCTCAACTGTTCTCCATTCGCCGGTATTTATTAATTGTTCCTCATTATCGTAATTATAAATGACGCCGGAAAGCTTGGTTTTTAATCGGCGCGCTTCCAAAAGCGCTTTTTCGTCCTCCTGCTTGAGTTTTTCTTTCAATTCATTTATTAATTCATCCGCTTCCTCTATATATTTCTGTACCTGACGCCTGGTTTCGCTTTTGCATTAAGGCGAAGCCTGTCTTTTATTTCGGCTAAGCTCTCGCGCTCCTTTCTGATATTATTTAATTCATCACCCAATTCCGCATTAAGACGTCCGTATTTATCTAATTCGCGTTCCGCTTTCGTTTTTTGCGTTTTCCGCAGTTTGCAAAATCTGCTCAAACCGTTTTTTGTCGCCGGTCAGGTTTTCCTCAGCGTACCCGATAATCACATCAAGGTCCCAGATGCTTTGATATACGCAGCGCGTTACTGGTTCCCGGCAAACCGTTAATAATTTTTATAGTCGGCATAAAAGTTTCCGGATCAAATTGCATCGACGCGGTAAGTATATTCTCGTTTTTCATAGAAAACTCTTTAAGCTCATAAAAATGCGTGGTAATTACCGCGGTACATTTTATATCAATAAGATATTTAGTTACGCCGATACTAAGTGCGGCGCCCTCTAACGGATCAGTCCCCGCTCCCAATTCGTCCAATAATACCAATGAATTTTTGGCGGCATTACCGGTTATTTCGATAATATTTTTCATATGCGAGGAAAAAGTGCTTAATGCATTTTCGATACTCTGCTCGTCGCCTATGTCGCAATAAACTGATTCATATACCGGTATTTCCGATTCCTCCGCGGGAATAAACATCCCGCTCATGCCCATTAATACAAAAAGCCCGATAGTCTTTAACGCTACAGTTTTTCCGCCGGTGTTCGGGCCGGATATAATCATTATTTTATTATCTATTTCCGCATCAAGCGGAACGGCTTTTTTTCCCCAAAAGCGGGTGTCTGCCTTTTATAATAAAAATTTTGTTTCTTTCATTAAGCCGCGGTTTATATGCGGATACTGTAAGCGCGTAATCAGCCTTAGCGTACACCGAATCCAAAAATTATAAGCTGTGTGTTATTAATAAATAACAAATCGTTTATGTCTGCTACGTCCTTAGTGATTTCTGCAATAATACGCTCTATTTCCCGCGCTTCCTCTATATATAATATTTTCAGTTCATTATTTATTCGACTATCGCCATAGGCTCAATAAAACACAGTTGCGCCGGACGCCGACTGATCATGGATAAGTCCGGGTATATTTCCTTTATGCTCCTGTTTAACAGGAACAACGTATCGCCCGCCTCTCAATGTGACTATATTATCCTGCAAAAATTTGTTATAATCGGCGGATTTGATATAATGAGCGAGCTTATTTTTAATATTTTCGTTAATGCTGCGTATATTACGGCGTATATTATACAGCTTATCCGTAGCATTATCAGAAATTTCGCTTTCACTTATAACCGTTTTGTTTATCTTATCCTCTAACGGTTTAACAGGCGTAATCAAATTTATTATTTCACAGAGCAACGGCTTGTTAAAATTTGAAACCGCCGTCTTGATTTGTCTTGAGACGGAAAGATGACGCGATATTTTGAGTAATTCGGCTAATGTCAGCGGCGAAAATATTTCGGCTTTTTTTAACGCGGTTTCGATATTATCAAAATACAGCTGCGGCGAATATTTATTTTCTGTCACGGTACGGGCAGCCTCGTCAGTAAGAGAGATTAAATATTCGGCGTCACGTAAGCTTACAGCCGGTCTTATACCGCGGATATACTCCTTTCCCCCTTCCGAACGCGCGAATCCGGCAAGTATTTCTAATACCTTATTATATTCAAGAGCGTTCAATACCTTGTCCGTAATCATTACTCGACTCCTCTGTTATAATGGCCGCTTGTATGGCGGTACGGCGTGTTTGTTTTGTTGTATACACAGTTTACTATAACCGCACATTCCTTATTGTTAAATCCGTTTAAATCGATATATTGCCGCAAACCGGCAGTTTTATCAATTATATCAACCGGCAGGCTGTTAATCAGTTGATGATAACAACGGCTGATTTTGATACGTTTTACGGGCATTAAACCGAATTTATCCTTATATTCTATACCGGTTTTGCAATTGCCGCAATTATAACCGTTAACCTTAGCGGGACAAACCGTCATTGTCATAAACGGCAGCCTCCCGAATGCATATATAAACACATTGCCTAAGGTCAGCGTTTCATGCTTATTCAGTTCCGCTGATTGAATATAATTAATATATCCCGACGAATTATTAAACACGTTCATTCCGGTGCCTGCGATAAAAGGAATTTTATATTTTTCACTTAATTTGACGCCATAAATATTATTTGCTATTACGCCGTCGAATTTTTTAATGCTGCTTTCAAGTAATTTTATATCTTCCCGGTTTGCTATCACCGGCAAATTTAAAAATATCCTGTTGTTTAGTTTTTTTATATCGATATTATTATAATCATCCGGCGATAATGATATAATATCGTTTTCATTTATATTGATACCGCCAAGCTGCTCAAGTCTGTTTATATTAAAGATATGCGGCACGGATATATTTGCCGTTATATAAGGATTTTTGATTTCATTAACCGAAACGGCGGGCTCATAACCGGCAATTATCATATTATATAGCCTGTCAAATAAATCACGCCTTAAAGCGTTAAGCGCGGATTTTTGAAAAAAGACGGTTTTTTTAATATCTGCGGTTAATTTAAGCGAAAACGGGTAATTATCAGTTTTATTCAGCAATTCAGTCAAGCCTTCCGTCGTTAACGGGTTATTGACTGCCGTCTCCCCGCTGATTTCGCCGTCAACTGCTAATTTTTTATAATTTATTTTGATATATAAAGAGTTATCATTAACACTTGCATATGCGTTTATTATTATTTTTCTTTCCGGCAGGCTATTAAATCCGCTGATAAGTGCGGCGTTTGTAGTACGCATAATAATGTCGCCCGGTTTTATATCCCCTTTAAATGTAAGTTTATCGGGATTTGTGATTTCCGCGTTCCCTGTTTCCGTATTGCCGCGTATAAATTTAATGCCGTCGCCCTTGTTAAGCTGTTCTCCGGAATAACTGAAATTACTTCCCGCAACCGTTTCAACCTTTCCTGTCTTTACCCCTATATGCGCCGGGAAAAATTTATCCACCATAGCGCAATTACCGTCTGAAAACGCATGCCCCTGAATGTAATTCCCCCTGTTGAATAATTCCTTAAGAATTTTAATATCGTTATTATCGTAACAAAAACCGTTATCAATAACCCTGCGGTAAACAGAAACCGTACCCGCCGTATATTCCGGCCGCCTCAATCTGCCTTCTATTTTAAAGCTGGTGACACCCGCGTCACACAGGTCTTTAAGGCTGCCTATAAGGCAATTATCTTTAATTGATAATAAATATGCTTCCTCACGCGTTTTGCCGTCAATTACAGGCGCGTATTTCTTACGGCACAACTGCATACATCTGCCGCGGTTGCCCGAAAAACCCGACGCTAACGAGGAAAAATAGCAATTACCGGAGAAAGAAACGCAATTTGCCCCGTGTATAAAAACCTCGGTCTCTAAGCCCGGCACGCCGCTGATTTCTTTAATATCGTTTAATTCGGTTTCTCTGGATAGTATAACCCTGTCTATGCCTAAACCTTTTGCCGCTAACGCGCCCTGCAAATTATGCACTCCCATTTGTGTACTGGCATGTAAAACTATATCCGGATATTTATCTTTAATTAAACGCGCTAAGCCTGTGTCCTGTATAATAACGGCGTCTATTTTATTTCTGTACGCGGCTCCGGCCAGCTCCAGCGTTTCGGCCAGTTCTGCATCCTTAATTAAGGTGTTAAGGGCAAGATACGCCTTTACTCCTCTTGCATGGCAATATTCCGCTACCGCCCTTATACCGTACGAATCCGCGCCATACGGGCTGTGCCCGCCCGGCGTATTGCCAAAGGTAATAGCGGCAATACCGCGCCGTGCGTTATGCTTGCCCGCACCGAAATAAACCGCGTCCGCGCCGCCGCGCACAGCGGCAATTAAGCCCTCGTAAGATCCCGCAGGCGCGAGTAATTCCGGTTTCATTATCTTAGCCGCGCTCCGAATTTATTTTTTAGGCGATCTAAGACTGTATTAATGCATTCGTTAATTTCAGTCTCCTGCAAAGTCCTGTCAGCCTGTAACCTGATTGAGTAAGCCATACTTTTACAACCCTTTTCTATCTGCCCGCCTTTATAAATGTCAAACAATTCAACTCTGTGGATAAGCGGACTGCTGTCCCTTATACATTCATATACGCTGCCCGCCGGAATACCGTCGTTAAGTATAATCGCTATATCCCTGTCCGCCGAAGGGAATTTTGGCAGCGGCACATACCTCGTGTCCGGCGTATTTTCGGATAAAAGTCCGTCTAATAATATTTCCATAATATAAACCTTATCCGTAAACCCGAATTTGTCATTAATGCCGGGATGCGCTTCCCCGAATGATCCGATTATATTATTATTGTATATTATATCGGCGGATACGCCGGGATGTAAATAAGTCTTGCCCGAATCTGTATAAGTAAGATTAACTCCCATAACCTCCGCTATTTTTTCCGTAACCGCTTTCAGGTAGCCAAAACTATATTCATTGTCGGCTGCGCCAAAGCATAATCTCTCAAGCTCGTCGGGCAATTGTATCATCGGTACTTCCTTAGGATGGTACGACCTGCCGATTTCAAACAATGCAAAATCGTTGTTTTTGCGGTTAAGGTTAAGGCTTACGGCACTTAACATATTATATACTAAGTTAGTGCGCATTACGGCGTATTCCTCACTTAACGGGTTCCGGATCTTTATTGTATTTTCCTTTTGGGTTATCAGCAGCGCGTCCTGAAATTTTTCCGGAAGAAATGAATATGTGTTTATTTCGTGCGCGCCCGACGAACACATTATATTTTTTATTTTATCAATTTTCTTTTGCCGTGTGCTCTTTCCTCCGGATGTTATTTTCGCGTTTTCCAGCATAACCCCCTCAATATGAGAATATCCGTATATTCTTATAACCTCTTCCGCAAGATCGGTATAATTATCTATATCCTCCCTATACAACGGTATATACGCCGTAATCAATCCGTCTGCCGTCTTCGTATTTATCCCGAGTCCGTTAAGGATCTTAAGGATAGTTGTTTCAGGTATATCGACGCCCAGCAATTTATTTATTTCGCCGGAAGACGTAACAATATGCTTTTCTTTTGTTTCAGTATTATTAATATCAATAACGCCTTTAATAATTTTGCCGGCTGCCAGTTCCGAGGTTAACGCCAACGCCCTCTGCATTCCCAATTCAACGGAATATAAATCAACGCCCTTTTCAAATCTCGCGCTTGAAGCGGATCTTAATCCGAGAGCGCGCGCAGTATGACGGATACTGTCCCGCGCAAATCTGGCAGACTCATAAATAACAGTTTTGGTTGTATTCAACACGCCGCTGTATTCGCCGCCCATTACGCCCGCGATACCTACCGCGTCCTTATTATCGGCGATAACAAGCATATCCGGCTGTAATTGATATACCTTGCCGTCAAGCGCCATGATACTCTCGTTTTTCTTTGCAAGGCGTACGGTTATATTATTATCTTTGACATAAGCCGAATCAAACGCGTGCATAGGCTGCCCTATTTCTGTTAAAACATAATTAGTTATATCGACAATATTATTAATCGCGCGTATTCCTGCCATCCTAAGCCGGTCGCGCATCCATTTTGGCGATTCTTGCACATTAATATCAGTAATTACACGTGCAGTATATCGTGAACAAAGCTTAGGCTCACTTACCTTAACGCTTAAATAATCGTTAATATCGCCCTCCGTTTCTTTATATGTTAATTTGGGCATTTTGAGTTTCTTTCCCGTTATAGCGCACAGTTCCCTTGCTATTCCCAATATACTCTGGCAATCGGGACGGTTAGCGGTTATTGCGATATCGAGTATATATTCATTAAGCCCAAGCAGCTCTTTAATATCAATTCCTACCGGCGTATCGGGCGGCAATATTAATATGCCGTCCGCTTCTGCGCCAATAATTACGCTGTCATCTATATTCAGTTCCTTACCGGAACACAGCATACCGTAAGACGTAACACCCCTTAAATCGCTGACGGTAATTGTCTTGCCTCCCGGAAGGATTGCGCCGCCGGTTGCGACGGGAACAATGTCGCCGGTCTTAACATTTTTCGCACCGGTAACTATTGTAAGAATTTCCCCGCCTATATCCAATTTACATACCGAAAGTTTTTCCGCGTTCATATGTTTTGTGATTTCGATAATTTCGCCCGAAAAAACCTTATCTATTTCCTTGCCGGTATAAATTATTTCCTCAACCTCAAATCCGGCGTTAAGCAGCTTTTTGGCAACCTCGTCAACCGTAATATCTATATCCACATAATCTTTAAGCCAGCTTATAGGTACTCTCATATTTATATCTCCTATTTGAACTGTCTGAGGAAACGTATATCGTTTTCGTAAACGACGCGTAAATCCGTTATCCCGAACTTAATATTAGTAATTCTGTCCAATCCCATGCCGAAAGCAAATCCCGTATAGATATCCGGATCTATATTACAGTATTTAAGGACGTTTCTGTTAACCATACCGGCGCCCAATATTTCTATCCAGCCGGTACCCTTACAAATCCGGCAACCCGAGCCGCCGCATTGACTGCACGTGGCGTCAACCTCCACGCTTGGTTCTGTAAACGGGAAAAACGACGGCCTTAATCTTGTTTTTGTACTTTCCCCGAAAAACCTTTGCGCGAATATATCCAAAATACCCTTGAGATCCCTTAACGAAATATCTTTATCCACAACAAGACCTTCTATCTGGTGAAAGACGGGCGAATGTGTTGCGTCGATTTCGTCCGATCGGTATACTCTCCCCGGGCTTATCATTTTGATAGGCGGCTGTCGTTTTTCCATTGTGCGTATCTGCGTTGTAGACGTCTGTGATCTTAAAAGAATATTGTCCGTTATGAAAAACGTATCCTGCGCGTCGCGGGCGGGATGATCCTCCGGCGTATTAAGCGCCTCGAAATTATAATAAGCAGTCTCGACCTCCGGCCCGTCCGTAACCTCAAATCCTAATCCGGTAAATATATCGATGACCCTATTTTTGATTATTGTCTGCGGATGCAACGTCCCCGACGGAATTTTAGCGGCGGGTAAAGTAATATCTATTTTTTCATTTTTAAGGCGTTCGTTAAGATGTTTTTCTGCGATTAGTCCGCCGCGCGACAAAAACATTTTCTCCATTTCTTCCCGCGCTTCGTTAACAAATTTACCTACGCGCGGCCTTTCGTCCTCCGATAAATCCTTCATGCCGCGTAAGATTAAGGTAAGCTCGCCGCTTTTACCCAGAAATTTCGCTTTTAACTGGTTAAGGTCATGCTCGGTATCGATTTTTTCGATTTCAACCTTACAAGCCCTGATTAATTCCTCAATTTTTTCCTGCATAACTTTTTACTCCTGTTTTTATGGTTTAAAAGTTTATTATATTTTGCTTATACTCTTTGTAGTTTTTTTATGCCTTTTACCTTAAATAAACCGCTTTTTATGTATTTTTTTCGATAAAATACAAAAATCCCGGGGCTATATGCCCCGGGACGAATTATCGTGGTACCACCCGGATTCGCCTGATTTCTGCTTAAAAATATAGCAAAAACCGGCCTCATTTAGTTATAACGTAACAAACGGGATACAATCCTCGCTCCTCCGCCGAAAATTCGGTTTTTGATTATATTATAAGCGTTTCAGCCTAATGCGCTTATATCTCTGTAATAAAACCTCAAAAACTTACTGTACGGTCTCATTGCTTACATCAATTATATTATAAGTATTGCTTAATTGCAACTAAATTAACCGTTACTACTATGGATAAATATATGAACGCACTTTTATAATTCCCCTCTTTAAGGGGAATTTTCTGCGGTTTTATAAATTACTTTAATTTTAAAGCTTTTCGTCCGCCCCTACGGTACTAAATTTAAACTTCCTTCTATCTTTCCGGCATTCAGATAAAATGACGGGATTTCACCGACTATTATGTTTTCCGCGATAAGTACGGTTACAGATGTTGTATATTCCTTATTTAGCCCGGGAACTACCGCTTTAATATGGTTAATAATCTCAAAATATATTTTGTGGCTGGTCTGGTTGATTCCCGCTGTTTTAAATTCGGAATAATATTTATATTCGGAATCCGATACCGGCTTTAATTTTATAGTTAAATCAGGGCCGCGCCCCGTTAACAACGGTATGCCGCTCATCGTACCTATAGGGATCCCTATTCCTTCGTTTCCCGTTTCCTTAAGATTTTTCATGACCTCGGCAAGTGTATCGGCGGCAAGCGCGTTAATCTTCATGCTGTTCGCTTGTATAAGCCTTATTTTACCGTCGTTGCCTGTAATTATTTCAATAAGCTCCGAATATCCGGAATTATTGTTTAATACTTCTTTTAACGCTTTATTAACGGCGGTATGGCTTAATGACTGAACTTTGGTTTCTGCAACCGAATATATTACAGGGTTAACGCATTTGTTAAAATAAAGGGTAACACTGATTATTATCAGCGTAATAACCGATAAAACAATAATCCTGCGTTTAACTTTTTTTCTTTTCCGTACTTTCATAGCGATAAAAAAAATACCCCCAACATATTATATGCGTCGGGGGTATTTAATGATTATTCATTTTAATTTATATGTTATTGAATTGCTTAGATATAATACAAAACATTTCAATTTTTTCGTTCATTTATATTATCGGTTTTCTTGTAAATTTTTTATTAATGTTTTTTAGTTTTCGAATTAAATATAAGTGCGACAATATAAGAAAACACTATAGCTGCCGTAAGCCCGGCCGCGCTCTGCGTCAGTGCGCCCTTAAACGCGCCTAAAATTCCGTCTGTCAGAGCGCCCTTTATTGCGCCCTTGGCTAAGGCCGCACCAAATCCGGTAATAGGCACACTGGCTCCCGCTCCGGCAAAATCCAGAATCGGCTGGTATACGCCTACAGTTTCAAGAACTATACCTATCAACAGGAATATTACAAGTATGCGCGCGGGCGTTATTTTGGTTCTGATTACCAGAATTTGCGCAAGCATACATATTAAACCGCCTACTGCAAAAGCCTTAAGATACATCAATGCGTCCATATCAACTCTCCAATATTACAGCGTGCGCTATCGCCGGAATGGTTTCGCCCTGCTGTGTGCTTATTGCGCTCATAAGGGCGCCGGTCGCTATAAATAATACTTTTTTAAACTCGCCCGAAAGCATTCTGTCAAGAATTACGCCGTTAAGCACTACCGCGCTGCAGCCGGCACCGCTTCCGCCCTGATATGCCGACTGGCTGTGTGAAAAAAGAAGCGTGCCGCAGTCCTTATAATTGCGACCCAGGTTAATATCGTGTTCGGCCGCGATTACCCTTAATATATCCGAACCGAATTTGCCGAGATCTCCGGTCATTATCAGGTCAAAATCCTCGGGCGAAGTATTTGTTTCGTCAAGCACTCTCATAATCGTTTCAAGCGCGGCAGGCGCCATTGCCGCCCCCATGTTTGTTATATCGTTTATTCCGAAATCTATTACCTTGCCGATAGTAGCGTAGGTTACGCGTACTCCCTCGCCTTTATTTTTAAGCAAAGAACAGCCCGCGCCGGTTACCGTCCATTGCGCATAAGGCGTCCTCTGGTAGCCGTGCTCTAACGGCGTCCTGAACTGCCTTTCTGCGCTGGCAAAATGACTGCTTGTGGCACAGGCCGCGGTATCCACAAATCCCGCGTCAATCAGGCACGCGCCGAGCATTATTGACTCCACCATTGTGGAGCACGCGCCGTACAGCCCCAAATACATCGAATCGATTGTACGCGCGGTATAGCTGCTGGAGGTTATCTGATTAAGTAAATCACCGCAAATAAGCACGTCCGGTTTTTCTAATCCGGAGTTTATAACGGCGTCGCGCACAACAAATTCCAGCATTTTTGTTTCGCCGAGTTCAAAGGTTTTCTCTCCCCATTTATCGTCCGGGATTACATGCTTAAAATAATCTCCCAACGGCCCTAAATGTTCCTTCTTCCCCACAATAGCGCTTTTTGAAACTATTACAGGGGGATTTATAAATTTAATTGTCTGCGAGCCTATTCGTCTTGTGTCTGCAATCGTGGTAATAGTGTTATTTATTAATCCCATATCAGCCTCCGATTATCAGCCGGATAATGCCGGCGACAAAGGACCAGACAACTCCGTTTACAATAACGGGACCGGCTACGATAAACATTTTGGTTCCCAGCCCGAATATCATGCCTTCCGTCTTAAATTCGATAGCTGTAGCCGCCATTGAATTGGCGAATCCGGTAATCGGAATAACCGTTCCGGATCCTGCTATACGCGTTATTTCGTCAAACACGCCTATTCCGGTAAGCAGTATAGCTATGCCTACAAGGGAAATGGTCGAAATAGTTTTGGCGGTCTCCATATCGATTACGGGTATTAAATGGACCAAATCTGTAATCAGCTGTCCGATACAGCATACCAACCCGCCGAAAACAAATGCCAGTAATAAGGATATAAACGGAGACGTCCGCGGCTCTGTTTTCTGGATAAGCGAGTTATATTTTTTTATTTTTATATCCGCGTTCATATTTTTACCTCATTTCCGTAACCACAGGTATTCTGTATAAGGCTTCTTTTTCGTCCGCATTGAAAAATATTTCGTAATCGATGTATGTGTGTTTCATTAGTTATCCTCCGGTTAATATAAATATTATTTATTTTCTTTTCATAAACTTAATCAATAGTATTATTGCAATGTTTGACAAAAATAATGTATTGTTATTAATATAATTTAAAATTTTGCAAATAATAGGATTATAAATTAATATTACAAAAAGAAAATGCGAAAGCAATCTCGCCTGCTTTAATCTTTAACAACACTAACGATAGGAGATCTGATTATGAAAAAAATATTGGCAGCGGTTCTTGCAGCCGTTATTTGCGGCACTTTGGCGTCACACAATCCGGACAAGACTATTGATAATATGAAAAATATTATTAAGCAATCGGCAGAACAGTCCGCAGAGGAGCAAACAACAGCCTATACCGGCGGAATTGTTGACGAAGCGGTAAGCAGCGGGATTGCTCGGACGACCGGCAGCAATAAACAAGACGGTACCGGACGTCATATCAATAACAAAAAAAATAACAGGCGCAAAAGGCCTGTTAAGGAAACTATTCTGGACGGAGCTATAGAAGCGGCGTTGCCGCATTGTGCTCCCGTCGGAATTATTTCAAAAAAATTAAGTCTTTTTGACAATAATTCCGACGGAGTAAAAAAAGGGAAAAACCTCCCGGCCTTCGATTCAGACAGGGGCTGAAAAATGTTCTTTCAGTTTTGCTATAATTTTTGCCTCAAGCCTTGAAACCTGTACCTGTGACACCCCTAATACGCGGGCTATTTCGCCCTGAGTTTTATCTCTGTAAAACCTCAGGATAATTATTTGTTTTTCACGTTCGGGCAATTCGTTTATTAAATCCTTGAGTATTATATTATCAATTATATCTTCGCTTTTATCGTTTATTATAATTTTATCTATCAGTCCTAAGGATTTATCATCGCTTTCGTCATTCTTTTCAAATAAAGAAACAGGCATTTTAGAAGAATCCATAGTAAACACGACTTCGGCGGGATCCATATTAAATTCCTTGGCAATACATTCGATACTTGGATCGTCGGAATGCTCGTGCTTATATTTATCGATAAATTGGTTAATTTTTGAGGACATCATTTTAAGAGCCCTGGATACCTTAATATACCCGTCGTCTCTTAAAAAACGTTTTACTTCCCCCGCAATCATCGGAACGGCGTAAGTCGAAAACCTAACATTAAATTTTGTATCGAAATTTTTAATAGCTTTTATAAAGCCCATTGAGCCGAGCTGGTATAAATCCTGATAATCAACGCCCTTGTTCCTGTAGCGGCGGATAATACTCTTTATTAACGGCGAATTATTCTCAATAAGTATTGTTTTTGCGTCGTTATCTCCTTTTTGGGCGCGCTCTATCAATTCAAGTGTTTCTTCATGGCTAAGCATATATTTCCTCCGCAAAATAATCGTGATTATGTATAAAACCGTTATTAAATCTTTGCTTACACATCACCCGGCTGCAAACAAATATTGTCATATGAATATTTATTTGCTTTTTATCATTTTGCTTAACCTGACCGTTGTACCTTCGCCGCTTGTTTCTACGGCCAAGGTGTCCATGAACGACTCCATAACCGTAAATCCCATACCGGAACGCTCCTGTTCCGGCTTGGTAGTAAAAAACGGTTTTTTTGCTTGTTCCAAATCGCTTATGCCCTGCCCGAAATCCTTAATGCTGATATATATCGTGTTGCCGGATAATCCGCAATGAATTTCAATATCTCCCTGTTTGTCTGCGTAAGCGTGTACTATAGCATTGGTAACGGCCTCGCTTACCGCCGTTTTTATATCGTTAATCTGGTCAAGCGTAGGATTAAGCTGAACGGCAAACGCCGCAACCGCACTCCTTGAAAAACCTTCGTTAACAGATTTCGATCTGATTGTTAATTTCATCTCGTTGTCAAACTGCATTATTTATTCTCCTAGCTGATTTTGGGCATAATATTATAAATACCTGATATAGTAAGTATGCGGTCTATTTGTTTATTTGGATTGGCGATAAATATCGGTATTTCCTTGCTTTTAAGTTTTTTAAACCGTCCTATCAATACGCCTATACCGGTACTGTCCATAAATGACAGCTCCGACATATCGATTACCACGCGGCGCATATTAGAATTTTGAAATAGATTATCAAGAGAGTTTCTCGCGCCTTCCGACGCGTATTCGTCCAACTCTCCCGAAAAACCTATATATAACGTACTGTTTACAATTTTATTATCGATTCTCATAACAAACAACATTCTATCAATTTTATAGTTAAGATTATTGACACAAAAAAATGAATTATACATTAATATAAACTTTATTGTCGAAAATATTTTTTTGTTATGTTCACAACCAATTCAGAATTTTGGCGGGAAGACTTTTTAAGAGCAAAAATAATCCGCTAAAAAAAATCAAAATTTGTTAACACGCCCATGCATAACCGCCAAATTATTTAGCCGGCATATAATTGTAATCCTGTGAGTGCAGCCTTAGGATTTCAACTTTATATATACATCCTGATATTTACCGCAAACCAAATTTCCGGTTTATTTTCCGCTTATAAATATATTAATTTATTTAGCGTAAAAGCACATAAAATCCCTTGACATTATTATGCGCATATTGTATATTCATTAAGTAACTTTTCGGGGTTTAGCGCAGCTTGGTAGCGCACATGGTTTGGGACCATGGGGTCGAGAGTTCGAATCCCTCAACCCCGACCAGTAACCCCATACGAGGGTATACGGGCCTTTAACTCAGTTGGTTAGAGTGGTCGGCTCATAACCGATTTGTCCGGGGTTCGAGTCCCTGAAGGCCCACCAAGAGTCCGCCGGTTCTTTTATATTAATAAAGGATTCCGCGGGCGCAAAAGTATTTTTCCTATAAATAATGGCCTGGTAGTTCAGTTGGTTAGAACGCTAGCCTGTCACGCTAGAGGTCGAGGGTTCGAGTCCCTTCCAGGTCGCCATTATTAACCTTTCTCTTGTATGCCATGTGTACAAAGAAATATACAAAAACTTTAAATAACATAAGTGCTTGAGGTTTTTGTATAACCAATCTGCCTCGATAGCTCAGTTGGTAGAGCAGAGGACTGAAAATCCTCGTGTCGCTGGTTCAATTCCGGCTCGAGGCACCAATTAGGAACGAGTTGTGCGTAAAAGATTCAACTCGTTTTTTTATTTTAACTATACTTTCATTATTTCATACATTCAATGCCAATAAGTAAGCCTAACTTAAAGCCTTCGGCATAAGCTAATGCTTCTCTTTCAAACTCAATTCCGCAATGTTCTTTGTTATATAATTCGAGCATAGATTTTTGTTCATCATTTAAATTTTTTTTAAGCAAGTCCTCGTATTCCCAAAATTTTTTTATATGCTCATCAAGCGTTTCACTGTCAGGCATATTTTCTTTATTTCCTTTTTCGCCCTTAAAAATTTCTCTGATAATTGATTTATCCATTTTGTAAATTCACTCCTTTACACGAATTGTGTAGTAATTGTATTACACGAATTGTGTAAAGTCAAGTGTTTTTACACAATTTGTGTTATCGTTTACTTATGCATGAAAAATTAAAGAAATTAAGAAAAGAAAAAGGTAAAACTCTCAAAGAAGTTGCCAAAGAGCTTGGTATTTCTTTAAGCGCTTACTCTAATTATGAACAAGGCATAAGGGAGCCCTCCTATGAAATTCTTAAAAAAATTTGTATTTATTATGATATTACTGCCGGTTATCTTTTAGGAATGGAAGATTAACGGTTCAACTTACGTACAATTATCCGCACCAAAGCCGGTATATCCGGGCATATTGATATGCTCGGATTTTTTATTGAATGATTTTGTCTGAATGAATGCGCAAGCAATTCATTCAGACAAAATCAGCACAAAAAACTGTAAAGAGCGTAAGCGACTGAAAGTTTTATTTCCCTAGGAATTATCGTCAAAAAATGAAATCTGTTTTTGAATAAATAATAGAATATTTATTTATAAAAAACTTACAAATAGCTTTGACAATATTCGCGTCTTATGCTAGAATAAATAAGCTTAATTAGTAAATATTCGCTGGTGTAGCTCAATTGGCAGAGCAGCTGATTTGTAATCAGCAGGTTGCGGGTTCGAGTCCCATCTCCAGCTCCATAATTATGGACGAGTTCCCGAGTGGCCAATGGGAGCAGACTGTAAATCTGCCAGCTATGCTTTCGGTGGTTCGAATCCACCCTCGTCCACCAAGAAGAATCCCTAAAAATATTACTTTTTAGGGATTCTTCAATTAAATTTGCCTAACGGCAAGTTCAATAAAAAATGTTATGAAACCGAATATTGGTTAGAGTTATTATTTGAAACAAAACAATTGATGAAATTATATATAAAGATTTTCAACAAAAAACTGGAGAAATCCGCAGAATGTTAATCGCAAGCATAAAAACTGTAAATGAGGATTTAAAAACTTGAATGATTTAAAAATAAAAGATTGCGGATTTACAGTAGAAGAAGGTTGGTTTCGCTACCGGGTTGGCGCAATTATAATTAATGACGGGAATGTGCTTGTTGCAAAAAATGAACGCGATCCCTATTACTATTCAGTTGGAGGCGGAGTGCATTTGCACGAATCTGCCGAAGAAGCGGTTTGCCGAGAAGTATTTGAAGAAACGGGCATTAAATATGAAATTGATAGGCTTGCTTTTATACACGAAAATTTCTTTATTGGAACTATGACTAATAAAGACCAAAAATGCCATGAGATTGCGTTCTATTTTCTTATGAAGCCAAAAGACATAAAATCATTTAATCATATTAGTTACACTGGAGGAATAAAAGAAAAGGTCTGCTGGTTGCCTATCAGCAAGTTGCATGAATATGTTGTATACCCAATTTTTTTCAAAGAGAAATTACTGAATTTGTCTAGTGAAATTGAACACATTGTTACGCACAAATAATAGACATCGACATTTAGTAGTATCATATCTCTAACCGCTACCAAAAGTCGAAATACATTTGGTAGTAATTAGCCATAACAGTATGACAGAACGGAAGTGAAAACACTTCCGTTTTTGCTCTTAATTTATAATGAAAACTTTAACCGGCTTTCCTATTTTCTTAGCGTAGTCGATTGTAAATTTTGTGCCGCGCGACTTGCCGTCCCAAATAGCGATAATTAAATCCGCGTTGTCAGCTATTAGTTTGTTTCTGATCAGGGGAGCGGATTTTCCGTATTTTTCGTAATCCGGCAAAAAGATAAGCTTTGGTATGCCGTTATTGTCCGCATAGTTTTCGGCTAAACTGTCTACCCCTCTTGCGCCGCCCGATATGACTAAAGAAATATTATCCGGTAAATATTTCTCTATATCTTTATTAAATCCTCTCGAACCAATTATTGCTACTTTCATAAATATACAATAAGTTAGGCATTGCCTAATTGTCAAGTAATTTATTAGGGAATGCCTAATAATATTGATATGACAGAAATCAATCATTGGGAAATTATAACCAAAAATATTAGCACCCTAATAAATAGTTCCTCAAAAACAAAAACACAAATTGCGGCAGAAATCGGCATTTCAAAGGCTACCTTGTCTCAATATATCTCAGGCAGAGCTTTTCCTAGTCTTGATACATTAAAAAAATTATGTAAAGTATTAGATTGTAATTATGAGGATATATTAGGCGACATTTAACGCAAAGAACGCCCGAAATCGCGCCGCCACATATTTATTACTTATGCCGCGTAGCTTTCGCGCGCTATGCCTTTGTGGTCGCCTTATATCTCATAACCGCTACAAAATCTTGTATTCGTATTTACGAAATCGCTCACGCTCTTTTAAATAAACTTTAATAACTAAAACATCCAACAAGGAAAGTATAACAAATGTAATCGGTAGCATTATAAGTGCAAGAGTGCGACTTGAAACAGTATAATTTGGATCAGATACAAGATAATCAAACTCCAAATATTTATTACCAATACTACCCCATACATTCCAATAAGAAACATATACTTTGCCATTGATTTCATAACGTAGTTCGTATAGACGCGGGCTGACCGATTCGCCGATTCTAACAATATTTACTCCTTCTATGTCAAAACTGTTGCCAAAAATCAGCGGTTCTTTATAATGTTCAAATTTTTCTAAAGGCTTAAAAACAATTGCCCAACTTAAAATAGCCGCCAACGCTCCGCACAATATTAGAATAAACGCAACGGCAGTTATAATTCTTAGTATAATCGGTTTTGTTTCTTTCTTTTCCATTTTGTTTATTCTACCAAACGCCGCTTAATAAGTCAATGAAACCGCCTTCTAAAGCAAAAAAGGCGGCAAGATTTTACGCCCTGCCGCCTTTATATTATTTTATGTCTTTTTATTGTCTGAAAATTTATTTTATATCCGGTTAATCCTATTTATATTAAATTGTGTTATAGGGAAGATTCTATCGGCTACTGCTGACCAAGTTGAATCATTCTTTTAGCTGTTCAATAAGTTAGCCGTTACATAAAAACATTTTGTATATGGTATAATCCATAAAAATAACACTTCCTTTTGCTTTTTACTTTATGTTCGATTACTCACATCATTTTATCAAATATATTAGCACAGAGGCACTTACTTTTTAGGTCTTTTTGCTATCGGTATGATATAATAAAAAAATATGAAATTAATTGATTGGATAAAGGCTTATGAAGAAGATTTCGCCGGGTTTTCAAACGTTGAAAACCAACTGTACGCTCCGCTTCTGACTAAAATATTAGAAAGCGGCGAGTCTTTGTCTGTTGAAGAAATCAAAGAACTCCATGTGTCACTTCAAAGTATTGAGCAGTTTATAAATACTTGGAATCAAAGAAAATTAAAGCTTGGTCAGTTATACGATTATGCCGTACTTAAACGCAAGCTGCTTGAGTCGGGTGTTTCTTCGGAAGATACATTATTAAGCATTAATGATTATTACGCGCAGGATACCCGCTTTTTGAGTATTGTCGAAAATACATTTAAAGAAAATATAAGACTGCGCGATTATATGTTTGGGTTCCCGGCTAATATGGCGGAGGATTCTTATATAATTAAATATATAAAAGAGTATGAAAACAAACTGTTTTTAATGAATAATTGCGGAGATCCTAAAGAAAGCGGCTTTTATAGAATGGACTCAAAAAAAATAGAAAATGAAATCATAGATCTTTTTGCTGAAAAATTCGGACTTTATAACAAAGAAGAATATTGGGGATATGTTACAAGCGGAGGTACGGAAGGTAATCATTTTGGTATAAAACAAGGTTTTTCATTTTTTACATTCGACGGAACACAGAAAGGCATATTATATTTTTCAAAAGCCGCACACTACAGTATAAAAAAATATGTCACAATGCAGCCTCCGGTTGAAGACGGAACTGCAAAGGACGTTGCAGACAAGGACTCACCTATTTTCAATTATGAAATTGTAGATGTTAATTTGGATAACTCTATAAAAATTGATGATTTAATCGAAAGAGTTAAAAGGAATTGGGAAAATAACAAACAGCCCGCAATAATCGCTTTAACTTGGGGAACAACAACTTACGGCGCATGTGATAATTCAAAAATAATTCACGATGAGCTTACAAAGCTAAATATTGACCATTATATTCATTTAGACGCGGCGATGTTTGGCGGAATACCGAATAATCAAATTGATGCGCCGGTCTTAACGGATTTTCTGGATTCGGGAGCGGATTCAATCTCAATCAGTTTGCATAAATACTTAGGAATGTCTATGGTAAACGGTGTAGTTATCGCGGACAGAAGACCTAAAAAATACTCTATTTATAATAATAAACCTTTAATAGTAAGCAATCAAAAAATCGATTATATCGGCCAACATGATTCAACTATATTGGGCTCGCGTGATTTTATGCCGTTCAGTACATATCAAAGATGCTCGGAGGTTTTAGATAGAAGCTTACCCAATGAATATAATGATAATATCTTATATTTCAAAAATGAGCTTAAAAAATACAGCATTAATTATTATTGCGGGGAAAAATCCAATACGTTTGTTTTGAACAAGCCGTCAAAAGAGCTTTGCGAGAAATATCAATTATCCTCATTTATTGTGGACAACGACGGGGTAAAAGAAGAAAAAATCCATATAATTATTTTCCCAAGTCATAAAAAAGAAATTATTTCGGAATTAGTTAAAGACCTGTCAAATTGTAAATAAATTATGTTTTGGAAATAAAAATGCCCGGCTTATCGGATTGATTTCGTCAGTATTAAGCGGGTTTCATATCCATACCGCCGCTATCATCAAGCCCGAAAGCGCCGCAAATAGCACCGGCAGGGCTATTATAATTCCGTATTTCATAAATTTCAAAAAACTGAATTCCACATCGTTGTCCTTTAATATTTGCAGCCACATAATGCCCGCAAGCGCACCTATCGGCGTAAGGAATGCTCCTATATTTGAGCCTATAATAACAGCATAAATTCCTTGCGAAATTAATGCCGGATTAAGGTTTTGCAAAACTGAGGTAAACAAAACACTCATAGGGATATTGTTAATCAAGTTAGCGAATAGCGCGGAAGATAATCCGTAAGTTAAAATAACGTTTTTTACTCCCAGTATTGTTGCTATTTGATCAGTTATCTTGTATTTTTCAACGGAAAGGACCAATATAAACATCGAAATTACAAAAGGGATTAATTCCCACGGGGCGCGTTTTAACGCGTGTCCGAGTTCCTTAGGTTTTTTTCGCTTATATAGGCTTAATAACAAAACTGATATAATTAATCCTGCAGCGGACGAGCAGGCAATAATCCACATTTCAATTTTTAAATAAGATGAAACCGCAAGCAAAACAGTACATACCGAAAGCAGCAACAAGCCGATAACGAGCTGCGGCTTTTGTTCTATTATTACCGCTTCAGCTGTTCCCGTTAACGGTGCTTTAAGCTTTTTGTAAAACAATAAGAGCATAACAAAATAAGCGGTTATAACTGCAAAAAGCGTCGGTAACGCCATAACCTTAATATAATCTATAAAATTAATACCGCTTGCAGTGGCCAAATATATATTTGTGGGATTGCCTATAATCAGCAGCATACTGCAGGTATTAGCCGCCACAAATTCCGAAATAAGATACGGCACAGGGCTTATTTTTGCGTTTTTTGCGAAGTAACATATAAATGGCGTAAAGGTAAGAATAATTATATCGTTGGAAGTAAATACGGTAAGCGCGGAAACGGTAATGTAAAACGCGGTAAATAATTTAATCTGGTTCGAACCTGTTTTTTTGAGCACTGCGTTGGCCAGATACCTGAAAAAACCGGTTTCATCCAAAAATACCGACAGAACGGTCATAGATATAAAGAGCGCAAGTATTTTGATTGGATTTATCGCGTCATTTGACGTCAGCCCGCTAAACACCTCGCCGAAATTAACCAATCCGAAAGCAAGCAACAAAATGGCTCCCGCAAGGGTCACCATCCAATAAGTGCCAAGACTTATACCTTTTATTTTTATTTTAGGCTTAACAAGCGTGACGGTAATCATTCCAGCACAGCTTATTAAGCAAATAATTAAAACATAAATCATAAATTCCGATTAACTTTTCTGTTTAATAATATCATTTATTATATCAATTCCGATTTGTTTATTATATATATCTGCCCTGCCCCTTCTTTTTGCCTTAAGTACGGCGTAATTCTTTATGTTTATTCTAAATCAACCAACATATCTTTATAATAATATTTTGAATCGCGCGCGGTTATTTCACGCAAAATTCTGCACGGGCAGCCGACGGCCACGACGTCCGGCGGTATATCCTTTGTAACGACACTCCCCGCGCCGATAACAGAATTCGCACCGATAGATACCCCCGGAAGAATTACGGCATTTGCGCCTATCCAGACATTATTCTCTATTCTGACCGGAATATTATATTGCATCTGTACTAGACGCAATCCGGGATCAATGGGATGCGTTGCGGTTATAACGGTAACGTTAGGCCCGAACATTACATTATTACCTACAAAAATATCGGTATCGTCAACAAGCGTAAGATTAAAGTTAGCGTATACCGCATTACCGAAATGAACGTGCCGCCCTCCCCAATTAGCATGAAAAGGCGGTTCGATATAACAATTATCGCCGATTTCGGCAAACATTTCCTTCAGCATTTTTTGCCGTAACAACTGTTCCGACGGGCGTGTATTGTTAAAATCAAATAATTTATCCAAGCAGGCTAATTGTTCGGCTGCTAAATTTTCATCGGTAGGATTATATAATTTTTGCCCGTGCATTCTTTTTCTTATTTCTGTTAAATCCATACAGGCTCCTTTGGGTTAGATATATATTTTTGTATAAAATAAAAGCGGCTTTGTCACATATTATTTGTTTGCCCGCACAAATTCCTTTGAATTATCAATTTATAACTCCTTATAATATATTATATGTTAATTGGCTTAGTTATTTAAATAATAGTGATAATACATCAATCATACTAAAAAACATATTATTAGTCAAAAACTAAATTTGTTTTTTGAGAATAATTCATACGGAATAAGAATCGCATTCACTCGTTTCGCTTGATTCTTCTCCCCGCACATTTTGCTTGTTTTCACTCTCCCGGCGCATTTTTAAAACAGGATAAAATGTTTCAATAACTGTGACGCGTTGTTGTTTGCCCGTCGGAATCGCCGCAACCGTCAAATTTTCAATTTGCCGCCTGACGATAATTCCTTGAGCACAAAAACGGATTCGGCTTTAAACGCGAACCCGTTTTATTTAATATAAATAATTAAATTTTATTGAAGCATTTTATCTAAGCGCAAGGGCACATAGATAAAATATACAGAAAAAATCAAACAAACAGAGTAAGAAGATTCTTATTAAAAGTTCTTTTTTGTGTGCTTGCGGACAAATAAGAAATGCGGCCAAAAAACTGAGAGAGCATAAGCGATTGAAATTTTATTGATTACTTTGTTTTAAGCCGTAAGAAATATACTGATTCTTTTTCTGCGGTGAAACTGACTGTATTTGCCGTCAATTTACATTCCGCCGCAACCGGCTTCACATTGTCCGGATTTTTGACCGAATTTACCGCGTTATAATCACCGCATACCATTTTGGAGCATTCGATTATCCCTGTGATTTTTAAATTATTAAAAATAAATTCGCTATGAATATCCTTCTCTAAATCACGGTTAACCGATATTACCAATAATTCGCCTGTTTTATCGTTAAGTACCGCCGATACGTCAACCGCTCCGACGCCGCCTTTAAACCTGCCCGGACTTAATTCATGGCATTCGGTTACTGGCATTAACGCAGTCCCCCTTGCATAATTAGAGCCGTAGAAATACGGATAATAAATAGTCTGACGGAATAATCCTCCGTTTTTTTCCGTCATTATAGGCGCGATTACGTTGACAAGCTGCGCAAGACATGCGATTTTAACACGGCCGCTATTCCTGATAAGGGTATTCAGCATTGTGGTAAAAAGTATTACGTCCTCAAAATTATAAATATCCTCTAAGAGCGGCGGAGCAACCGACCACCGCTTGATTTCTTTATCCCGGCCGTTTGAGTGATACCAGACGTTCCATTCGTCAAAGGAAAGATTAATTGTCTTTTTGCTGTTTTTTATTGCCTTAACACTGTCGCATATATTTATTACTTCTTTAATAAAGCCGTCCATTTCCGCAGCCTGCAAAACATATTCCTGACGGGTGTTGCCGTTCATGCCGTAATATTGATGCAACGATAAATAATCAATTTCATCATAGCAATGCGATAAAACTGTACTTTCCCATTTTCCGAACGTAGACATCCCTCTGTTTGAACTTCCGCACACAACCAGTTCGACCGACGGATCAAGCATGCGCATTACCTTCGCAGTTTCGCAAGCCAGCCTTCCGTATTCGTCTGCCGTTTTATGCCCTATCTGCCAGTTGCCGTCCATTTCGTTACCGAGACACCACGTCTTTATTCCGAAAGGCTTTTCCCTTCCGTTTTTTTTGCGCAGGTCTGATAAATATGTGCCTCCCTCAAAATTACAATATTCCAAAAGATCGGCAGCTGCCTCCACACCTCTTGATCCAAGATTTACCGCCATCATCAATTCCGATCCCGCTTTATCGCACCATGAAGAAAATTCATGCAGCCCGATTTCGTTTGTTTCAATAGACGACCACGCGAGTTCCGCGCGGCGCGGCCGTAATTCCTTAGGCCCGATACCGTCCTCCCATCTGTAACCCGAAACAAAATTGCCTCCCGGATAACGAATAACGGGGACATTAAGATTCTTAACCTCATCTATAACGTCTTTTCTGAAGCCTTCGCCGTCCGCTTTTACATGCCCCGGTTCATATATGCCGTCATATACGGCGCGTCCTAAATGCTCAATAAACGAACCGTAAAGACGATCGTCAACCTCGGATATTTTGTTATTACGGTCAATAACGATTTTTGCTTTTTCCATTACTTTACCCTCGATAGTTAATTATTTATAAATATATAATATTTATCCCCGGCCGTCAAAAGATATTTGCGGGGATTATAAACCGGCAGTTAATTAGTAATAAAACTGTTTTTTCTAATTAACACTGTTTTTCATATAAAACCCGGCTTTATTAGCGGTAAAATTATTTCTGATTAATCCTGTTTTTTGCCCGAATTAATGTTTTCACGGTATTCTGTAGGCGATATTCCCATCCTGTTTTTGAATTCTCTCGAGAAATGCAGCGGATCCTTGTAGCCTACTGTTTTTGCGATAACCGAAACCGGATAGTTAAATTCCGCCAGTCTTTTACAGGCGTCCTTAATCCTGATTTCGGTAAGATACTGGATCGGCGAAATCCCTGTTTTTTGTTTAAAAACAGAACATAAATAATTTTTGCTGATAGATAAATTCTTTGCGAGACTTTCTAAGGTTACTGTCGAAAAATAATAATTATACTGCAAAAATGTTAACGCTTCCTGCACGTAATATTCAGCGCTTTTTTTGCCTGTTCCCTTAGGTTTATCGACGCCCTTTAATAAGGTACTCATTATAAGATAAAAGTAGCCCTTACTTCCAAGCTCGGTATCATCAAATTTATAATAAGAATCCACAAGCTTAACAAACAAATCTATAAGATCAAGATCCCGCTTATAGCTTATGGTGAAATTATCGGGAGTTATACCGATTTTTTTCAAAAGGTGGAGTATCTCTTTACCCTTAACATTAACCCAAAAATATTCCCATTTATCAATGGTACGGTATACTATCCGCTTATTCGGAAATATTACAAACAAATCTCCGGCTTTAAGGTTGGTTTCGCGCCCGTTGTATTCCAGCACTCCGTTTCCGTGCGTAATATAATGAAACGCGTAATAATGCCTGTCCTCATTCTCGGAAAAAACAACCTGCTTACCTGCTACGCAATCTTCTTTGGCGCATTCTGAAATTTGTATATTTTCGTCAATATTTACTGTTTTTTTAATCATATTACTTATATCATAAAATACTCCCGCTTTTATTCAAAGTAAAAGCGGGAGTATTTTTATAATTTTATGCGGTTATCTGTTTTTTTGATTTAGAAACTGCTAACCGTATTGTAATAAAGACTATTATTAACGCCATACCGGATATAAAGCCGGAAGTGTTAAACGATACGGCACCGCAGCCGCTGCCGCCCTTAAAGTCTTTGGCGGTTCCTAACGTAACCAGCGACATTTCTATAACGCCGTTATTAAGCTCTGTTATTATCATGTACTCACCTTCGTCATAAATATTAAAGCTGTTTTCGTTTGTAAGATTTAACCGTTCTGCATTTGTTTCGTTCATTTTATATACCATAAGACGTTTTAGCTGTTCGGTTTCCACGGTAACGCCTAGAGTTTTGCCCGATACTGCCTTGCTAAGTGTGAAATTAACCGGGCTCTTGCTTACCTGCACGTTCTGCGCCGCCATTTTACCGGAAGCCGTCGTTACCTTGAAGGTATAGAAACCGGGGTCAACCATATAGTATTCAGGCAATGAGGTTAATGTTTCCAGCTTTACACCGTTACTGAATACTTCGAACTTAGCAACGCCCGACATACTGACTACCGTAGGTTTTACAGGAATTTTACCGTTTAGTAACGCGGTATTTCCTACGCTAATCGATAACGCGGCGGGATCTCTGTCTATATTTGTAATTGATATTGCTGTTGAAATCGATGCCAAGCCGCTATAAAGCGTAATTTCATAATCGCCGTTTTGCGTTATTTGGTACGAACCTTCATATGTATTCGCGCCGTTAAGTATTATTGTTTCCGATTCGAAATTGCGCGTAACAACTAATCTCTTGACGCCGCTGTTCGATTTGCCGCTAATATCAAGAATAACGTTTCCGCTCGTCCAGCCCGTAGTTGAGGGCGTTACAGAAAATTCCCTTACGTCCGTAATAAACACACTGGAAGCCTCACTCGCACCGCCGTTTGATATTGCGCGTACATTAAGCCTGAATAAATTATTAAGCTTTGCTGCCGGCAGATTGACTGTTAACGGCTCATTGTTTGTAGCTATTGTCTCATAGATAACCGCGTTTGTCCTGTCGCCCGCGCTTACCTGAATTTTTGTTCCCGCTGTTATATTGCCTACCTCAAAGCTGGTTGTTCCTAAATCGAGAGTTTCGGGTACGCTGACCTTAGCGGGTACTGCCGCGGGAGTATTATCGGCATTGTCTTCCTGTATAGCTATGAAGGCTATCATACCTTCGTCCTGTCTTGCCGGCCCGATAACGCTGATTTTGATCTGATTATTAGAGTCCGGTGAAAGATTGCTATATTTTGTTACTCGGTTAGTACCGTCCAAGCTTACCATTCCTTTATCAGTTTCATTAATAGTTACAGCCGCAAGCCTTGTATGCCAATGCGACATTGTACCGAGATACAGGTTGTAATTTTTCTCCGCGGGTAAAGTAAACGTATAGGTTATCCCGTAAGGAGTCGTGCTGGTACAGCGTATCGTATTAAACGGGAACGCAGGAGGATAAGGATCGCCGGACTTAACAGGCATTTGTTTGCTTGAAGTCGGGAAATCAACGGAGTACGCCGAATAGCCCCAAGTATTGCCGGTTATAACCTGATCCGGCACATCGTTAATGAGCGTTCCGTCAAGCTTTTTGAAAACTGCGTCGTTTATGGGATAATATACGTCTTTAAGTATATTTCCGTTCGTGGTTTCATAAGAACCGCAGTTTACCCAGTAAAGCAGGTTTTGCGGAACTGTAAACAGGCTTCGGCTAATACTAGCGTCCGTGCCTTCGATAACGGCCCTCGCGTCAACCATGCTGAAATTCCTGTTAATATCGACGGCATTTAAATTGCTGTAATCAATTCCTACTTCGCCGGTTGTTCCGTCGCTAAAATAAGCCGCTGCTTTCGAATTAATTACTTCGCCGTAAACTACCGCTTCGGCGCTGTCCGCCTCGGCGTACATAAGTATTTTGGCGCCGTCTGCCGCTATAGCTATAAAGCTAAGCTCGCCGCCTGTTACAGCTATTTCGGCGTCGCCCGCCGTAACTGTTACGCTATAACTTTTAATTGTTTTTTCCGTTAAGGTCATCGCCGCTTCCTTAGAGGTGCCGGCAATACTTAACGTTGCGCCTGCCGCGCTGTTAAACCCTAACGCGAACTGGTATGTTCCGGCTGCAAGTGTGAATTTGTATGTAACCGTTCCGCTTCTGTAACTGGAAAATACCGAGTCCGAGGTACCGCCCGCCGTTCCGGCCGAGGTATAACCCCAGCCGGAGGCAAACGCCTGATCGCCGCTGCCCAGCGTACCGGTAAGCCCGTACGCTGTTTCTATATCCGTTATTCCGTCTTCACCGCAGTTAACGAAGTAATAAAGCTCTCCGGTTGCATCCGCATTTACATTATAATTTACAGAAAGCAATGATACACCCGTTATGAGCATAGCAAGACTAAGCACGCAAAGTATTAACGGAAAAGATTTTATATTATGCTTGCTTTTCATAATTACGACCTCCTGTCGTTTTTAGCGCCTTGTTTTTAATTAATAATATAGCCATAGCGCCCAGTAATAGTGTTGTCATTCCGCCGATTGATCCAGGAGTTGCCATTGCCGTACTTCCGCAACCGGTTTTTGATGAATACTTGTTAATTTCTAGTATTACGGTTTCGAGTTTGTCGCCCGATTCGGCATATAATATATAACGCCCGCCTTCGCTTACGTCATATTTGCCGTTAACCTTGCTTACAGCCGCGCCGCCCGCTTTATACAGAGTGTATTCTACGGTTCCGGTTTTTGCCGCCGCCGTCAATTCACCCTTATTTATGCTGACGTTAGAGAGTACAGCATTATTCGCGCCGTATGCTATGTTTAAGGTCTTATTGATTTCTGCGCCTACATTGTTAACAAACTTAATACTGTATTCGCCTTTTTCAATCAGATAAACGGTATTTCCGTCAACACTAACAGCCTCAGTTCCTTTTTTAACGGTTAAAGTACCGCCGGAAATTGCTTCGGCTATAATATCAGCTTTAAATCCGCCGCTCAAAGAGAAATCCGGAGTTATCGATAACAAAGGAGCCGCTTTGTCGATATTCTTTACTTCGATAACAAACGTTTTTTCTATGCCTTTTAGGGAAACTATCTTGATAACGTATGTCATATTCTCGGTTACGGTATAGCTGTAATCAGCCTCCAGCTCTACCTGCTCGCCGTTAATCCATAACTCGGAAATACCCGACGTTGCCAACGCTTCAAAAGACAGCTTAACGTTGCTTGTTGTCCAGTCTTTAATATCGGTATCGTAATCAATCAATAACGTATCAATATTATTTATTTCAAACATATGGACAAACGTATTGCCGCTCTTAGTCGTTATTGTTGCCGTATAGCTGCCTACTCCGTACGCGATATAGTAGAAATATTCGTTATCGGTTACGTCCGTAGTTTCTCCGGTAGTATTATCCGTAATAAGCAACGTTTCAAACTGTATACCCAGTGTCGGGGTAAAATGCAATATCTTGCGATCTTTCCAGTCATCTTCCATTACGTTAATTACCGATACTCCGGGCAGTGCGACCTGTGTTACCGCCGAATTAGAAGAGGTCGGCGTGCGCTGTACTATCTTTAACGCCTGCGCATTATATAGATTGTAATTAGCAAGATTTAAGTCGTAAGTCGCCCCTGTCGCTATAAATTGTTCTATTATTCTGTTATTCTGATCTGTTACTAACACATGCGCGCCGGTCACAAGGTTGCCAAGGCGTACTGTCGAATCCTTAGCAGCCTCGCTCTTATTAACCGTAAGCGATTGTGCAGGTATTGCGGTGAATACGTCTTCTACGATAATATAGCTTATTTGCGGATGTTGAATCTCTTCTTTATTAAATGCCATTACATACATTGTTTCATTTGTAATAGTCATTACCGCCGATACGTTTCTCGCCTGTCCGTCGCTTGTAAACGTTATTGTTCCAACATAGCCGTCGGCCTGAGTCGTATTAAACGTACTTGCAAGGCTGCTGCCCGCGCCGCCTATGTCATCCCTGAAATATACGTCAAACGCTCTTGGGTTCCATCCCCATACCGAATGGCTGCCTAAAGTAACCTTAATGGTTTTACCTACTGTAAGACCCGTTAAGCGGTATCTTAAATACTTTTGGTTAGCGTTTCTGACGCCTGTCGTATAAGGATCTGATGCCCAGTTAACTCCGCAAGGATCCATATAGCCCCATGTCGAAGTATTAGTTGACTGTTTATCCCATGTGCCGCTCTGCAACGTTCCGATAACGGGAGGTTTCTCACTGCTCTGTCCGCCGCAATCAATAAAGTAATATGTTTCATTGCCCGCCCTGCTGACGCTGAAACCTGTACCAAACATAAAGCCCTGATATATACCTGTTATTTCTCCGCCGTTAATAGCTATTTCGGTATTTACTACCTGTACATTCAGATTATCTATATTCGCTTTGTTAATTTCTTCTACAGTGCCGTCCGTCATGTAAGCATAATAAGAAATATCCATTTTATTACCGAATATGAATTCCAGATTCTCTATTCTTTTATTTCCGGTAACAGGAGTATCCGATTTTGTACCGTATGCCGAAACAACGGCAGCTACGGGACTATCGCTTTCGGCAATTAGTATCGTGCCTATAAGCGGGTTATCATATCCCGGAGCTTTTTTAATAGATATTTCGATAAATCCGTCCGCATCCGCGCTCATACCGGTCAGGAAATAATATGATATATTTGGATAAGTGTCATAATCGCCGGCTCTTTTCATCTCAAAATTCGTAGACTGCTTAACGCCGTTAACCGAAATTTCGGCATAACGCGTACCCCAGTGATCAACGCCGCTTATAACTAAATCATAAGTCTTAACAGCTTTGCCGACCTCGAATTTATATGAAATTATTCCGTTGCTGTTGCCGTCGCCGGACATCGTTGTAAGCGACGCTTCAAAAGGCGAACCCGCCTTGCCCATTGCATATACTTCGTTGCCCTCGCTCGTTCTGCCCCAGGATTTGCCCGTAATGGCGTCCAACTGATATACCGAATCTTTTGCCGATCCGTTCAAAGCAACCCTGTCGCTTACGCCGTATTTGAGCGAAACAGCGCCTAAATCTACATAATAAAGCGGCGAGTTTACCGATGTATACATCATCGTTACAGTTTCTGTAAAGCTGTATTTGTCATCATATTTAACGCGCACTTTATAAATGCCCTCGCCAAGGCCGTCAATTACTTTGGTAAATAAATCTCCGCCCTTGTTGTCATCTATTGTAACCGGTACGCTTATAAATTTAATATCGTCCCATACACGGTATTCGATACTGTATTCGCCCGCGGCGTCCGCCTCAAACGAAACAGCCAGCTTGCCGTTTTGCGCCCTTGTATACAGTACGTTAATATCCTCAACAGCGACCTTGTCTGCCGCACGTTTAATGTACGCGCCGTCCAGTCTTACCGTGCCGCTGTCATAAGTGACCCTTAAAAGATGCTCGCCGTCCGTCAGGTCTTCGACCTTAAAGAAGGATATTCTTCCGCCGTTGCTTATTCCGGCCGGCGCAAGAGTGCAGGAATTTTCGCCCTTCGCTCCGTTTGCCTCGTATTGTTCGCCGTCGATATATACCTTGACTGCCGAGGAGCTTTGGCGTATACCTGAGAGGCCTATTCCCGTTCCGGTAAATTTCATAACCGCGCTGTCTCCGTCATTCAGAAGAGAAACGCCGTGTCTGCTGTTTGTAAAGCTCAAATACGTAGCTACATTAGCACTCGCATAAGAGGTATAATAAAAACGTTCTGCCATAGGGAGCTGCGCTGCCGTAGCTTCCGCTGCAACTGCCAATTCCTCGCCGTTAGCGTCATCAACAAATTCCTTGTCCGCTTTATAAGGCGTGGTATCAAGTACGATTGTTGTTACCGAATTCTTTGTCAGATTTAAGGATATTTTGTTTCCTTTAATGCTGTCTACCGAATCCTTCTTCCAGCTGCTGTTATCATCCGTGCGGATAACACTGGCATTCTGGATTGTATAACCGTCTAATGTATAAGATACATAATTGGCGTCATCTTTATTCTCGATAACAAGAACTACCTGACTGCCGTCCGGCGATACCGCGACAACCGTATTAGAATCGTTTGAATCGCTGATAAAATAGCCGGGTTTAATGTATTTTGAATATTGGCCGAGTACATAATATTGCTTATCGACCGTTATACTGCCAACATCGTATCCTAAGGATGCGAGTACGGGAGCTTCTTCCTTCGTAAAATAAGATGCCTTAATAGGCCCGTAATTACTGTCAGCGCCTACCTGCGAGCTAAGCTCCTCTACTATCTGCCATATAACGTACGCGTTCGCGCCGTCGCCGTTTAAGGTTTCGCGGATTTGCGTCGAATGCCTTAAGCCTGTTGTCATACCGCCAGACAGGTTATCATTTTCGCTGTAACCGATTTCGCTCATCCATAATCCCTTTCCGTCATTGGACGCGCTCCTTCTTAAAGCGGCTCTGCGTTCGCGGTCACTGTTACTGCTGCCGCCGTTCTCGTATAAATGATAGCTTAATTTATCAAGTCCTGCACGTATATCGTCACCGGTATAGATACTGTCATCGGCTTTTGTAATCTCGGTATCTCTAAGCCCTAAGTAGCTTGAAAGCGCTTTTTGAGGGCCGGTACAGTCAAGGCCGGCTACCTCTACGTCAAGACTTCGCTCGTTAAGCATCTTGTATGTATAAGCAAGCACGTCGCTGCGCTGTTGATCTGTCAGTTTCATGCCTTCCTGTTTCGCGCTGCCGGCTTCCCACCAGCTTGACGACGTTTCGTTAAAGGGCTGCATCGATTTAATATTGATACCGTCGACTTTAATCAAATGTTCCAAAACGTCGACAAGATATTGCGCAAAATCGTCCTCATAGCCTTCCGACATATTGTCGTCATTAGCGTTAACCGCGCCCGACGCACAGCCTGACTTTGTCATCCACCATGGCGCCGAATTGGAGAAAAACTCGATGTACGCGTCATCTACGTTTTTGTTTATCCAATCAAGTACCCAACGCTGGTTAGCATCGGCGTTCCAGTCATATGAGCCGTCCTCGCTCATCTTAAAGCCTTCCATATAACCGCCGCGGCGCATATGCGATTCGCCTTCCTCCGGGTTATATTCGCAATCGGGATCATCGCCTCCGCCGACGTTATATCTTGCTATGGTATACTCAAGCCCGTCCTTGCCGAAAATGAGTTCCATAAGCTCTTCACGCACTTCCTTACCGGAAGGCCCTTTCCAATCCCGTCCGCCGGCCATATTAGCCCACCATACCAAAGAAGTACCCCAACCTTCTACTTCTTGATAACGGATATAAGGATTGACAGTGTAGGACGATTCTGCTTTTGATGTTTTCATGCCGATCAACGAGATAGAACTCATTGCCAGCAATACCGCCATCAAAAGAGGAAACGTTCTTTGCAGTTTCAATTTTCTCATGTTTTCCTCTCCTTTATATTTTATATTGACTGTTTTGACGATTTTTTTACTGTTAATCAGATTTTTTTGTTATTATTATTTTCTTTATACCTTATGATTTTTTTCTTTATTAACCTTTTACCGCCGAAAAAACTATCGAACCGATTATTTTTTTCTGGAAAATAGCAAATACCGCAAAAATCGGAACCATTGATATAATTGACGCCGCCATAATACGCGGTATATATTGAGGGCTGCCGTTACCGCTTGCATACTGGTTAATTACCAGCGGCAAGGTATACCAATCGCGGCCCTTTATATATAATAATGGGCCTAAGAAGTCGTTCCAGTTGCCTATGAACGACAATATACATTGTGTTGCAAGCGCCGGCATTATAAGCGGCAGGACAATATTTACAAAGGTACGGTTGTATCCCGCGCCGTCCAGCTTTGCCGCTTCGGTAAGGCTGTCCGGTATGCCGTATAAGAATTGCCTTAAAAAGAATACCGTCATAACGTTACCGAACATTTTGGGAATTATTATTGCGATAGGCCCGTTTAAAAGTCCCAACACCTTAAAAACTACCACCTGCGGTATCATTATTACCGTAAACGGTATCATCATTGTCGCCAACATCGCAAGAAACAAATATTTTTACCTCTGAACTTTAACTTCGCGAACGCGAACGCCGCCAAAGCGGACACAAAAACCTGTACCAGCACAACAGGGACTGTTGTAAGAAAGCTATTTAAAAACCCTCGTAAAAGCTTAACCTGTGACCAGATAGATGTAAAATTGCTGAATATCCATTTCTCTGGGAAAAACGTCCTGTATACCTCGGTATACGGTTTGAATGCCGTTAATACCATCCACACAAGCGGATATAGCATCAGGAGCGAGCCGGCAAGAAGTAATACAAAGACTATGCAGTTGACTATAAAACGTCTGCGTTTCATGCTTTGCGGTTTTTTATGGCCGGATTTTTCAATTACGGCAGTATTTTTTATTGTTGATGTTGTCATTACCGCTCCTCCTTTTAATATTTTTCTTTACGGTTATCAACCGCCATCTGAATAGCCGTCACAATAAATATGACTATCGCGAGAGCCCACGCGCCTACCCCGGCTACGCCGAGATCCTTGCCTTGATAATAGTAATAAATATAAGACGCCGCCGTCATAGCGCTCTTATCTGTACCGTATTCAACCAAAATAAACGGCTCGTTAAACAATTGCAATCCGCCCATAACGCTCGTAATCAACAGATAAAAGGTTACGGGATATATTGCAGGCATAATGATTTTGAAAAATATTTTCACGCCGCCCGCGCCGTCAATACGCGCCGCCTCAAGCTGATCGGTTGAAACCGATTGCAATCCGGCTATATACATTAGCGAACAATATCCCAGCCCTTTCCACAGAGACAGAATATTTACCGTTACCTTTACCAGCTTTTTGTCCGTAAGCCATCTTAGGTTTTTACCGCCGAGACTGGTAATCATTTGATTGATTGTACCGTCATAGGTGAATAACCTATTGAACAATATTGTAATAGCTACAACGCTGGTTATCGACGGGATATAATACAGTATTCTGAAGGTTTTTGCCCCCGCCATTTTGCGGTTCATACCGAGCGCAAGCAAAAGCCCTAAAAATAATTGTACCGGTATAAACAACATCATCCACAGCGTATTTGCGAACGCCCCGTAAAAATTAGCCGAATGGATCCCCGCGAAAACGTTTTTAAAATTTTTGAATCCGACATATTGCGCCTTAAATATAGAGCTAAACCCCGACCAATCCAATACCGTTGAATATAACGATAAAATTATCGGAATAAGCGTAAACGCTATAATCCCTATTATTATCGGAAGGCAATACAGCCAGCCGATATAATTCTCCTGCCAGCCAAGCCGCCTTTTTTTGATCATTTCCTTACTCATATTTCCCCTTTGAAATTATGTTATTTGTTCTTCTTATCGTTATACAGACTCTGCATCGACGATTGAATTGAGTCATATTCCGCATCGCTCTTTAATTTAGCCATAACCTTATCAGCTTCGGCCTGATGCGTAAACGCTTTCCAGATACCCTTCAAAGCTTGTTTCATACCAGGTATAATCATATGTCGAATATTCCGCCGGGAAGAATCCGTTTTTGCCGCTTATAACGTCTATATAAACCTTGCGGCTCTTAGGAGAATAAACGCTGTCAAATTCAGATGAGCAGAATGAATTTTCGGCAATATCTTTATAAAGCGGCAGCATAAGCTTTTCCGTCCTTACAAGGCGGTCCTGCGTCCTATCTGACAAAAGCGTTAATATAATATCCGTAGCAAGCTGTTTATTACTGCATGATTTAGAAACCGCGTAACCTGCACTGGTTATCAATCCTTTCCATTCTGTCGGCTGCTGCCCTTCGGCTACTGGCCACGGCATAATATCCCATTCCATATCGAGATCGTCAAACATGTCGTCCATGCTCTTAATATCGAATGAGTTAGCTTCGCCGTAGAACGCAACCTTACCGGCGGTAAAATTAGCGTATGTAGCGCCTTCATAGTTTGCCGCGCCGTCTCTTATCATTTCCGCCTGGAATTTAACGGCATCTTTAAACGCAGTAGTATTAACCGTTATATTTTGCAGATCGCTTGACAGAAAACCGCCGCCGAAAGACTTGGCTATTATTTCGACCTTAGGAACGTCGCTGCCGTAAACCGGACTGTTTTTGCTGTCCACCGCGCATAACGCCGCAAGCGTTTTATATTGGTTCCATGTATAATTCTCTGTTTCCCAATTCATTTCCCAAGGTAATTTAAGGCCGGCGGCTTTGATTGCGGTTGTATTTCTTTCCACAATCGTTTTGTTGTAGCCTAACTGCTGTACGCTTAAATCCTTAGGTACGGCATAGGTAGACCCTTCACCGAATTTTTTTGTGCTGTAATTGTATTTATAGCTTGATAACGCTATAGGATAAATTTTGCTGAAGTCCACTTCGGTTTGGTCTTTAATATATTCGTCTATCGGCGAAATAACATTTTCGGCCACCATTGTCCTTAGATCCGACGGACGGATATATAAAATATCGGATACCGTTCCTGCGTTTATATCGTTTTTTAGCGTACTGTAATAATCGTTATGAGAATAACCTATAAAATCGATTTTAATCCCCATATCCTCGCCCAGTTCTTTGAAATAACGCTCATAAAACACCCTTTCGGCCGAATTAGCCAAAAGCATAACGCTGATGTCGCCCTTTTTTGTACAGCCGGTCGCTGTGAAAGGTACCGCTCCTATCAGCAGCACCGCAAGTAAAATACTTAACACTTTCTTTCTCATGATTTTCCTCTCCTTTTTAATTTTTATTTATTTTTATTTATTTCACACAAACTTATTATTTCAGGATTTTCACCAAGGCTTTCAATGTAAAATTTAAGCAAGCCTCCGCCGCGTTTTATCCATTCACCCGGCAAATAAATATCCGTAGCACTGCCTCCGGTAATAAGAGGTGATTTCTCCCATTCTCCCATTATCCTGCCTACAACCTTTCCGTCCAGAACAAAGGTAGCCTTTGCGTCCTTTAATTTAACGCGCAATTCACGGCAGCCGGCGCCGTTCAATACAACCTGTCCTGTATATTCGCAGCCCTTTTCAAGCTTTATAGGAAGGTTAACAGTTTTATTACCGCTATTTGTATCGATCAAAACCAGATCATTTTCATTAAGCTTAGACGTAGCGGTTATTAACCTTCTTAAATCGAAAGTCTCTACCCTTCCGCAATCAACCGCCCAATTCGGTTTCCTGTAAACAACGGAAATATCGGTATCCTTACCTTTTTTGGTATGGCCGGTTAAATCAATAAACCCGTAATCGCCTTTCCCGACTAATTTACCGCCGGCATAAACCGCACATTCAACCTTGTCGCTGACTTTAATATATAATTTATCAAATTCTCTTTTCGCTTTAAAAGTATACATGCAGATAACAGGCTGCCTTGTCGAATTCCATTTCGATACGCCCAAAACCGGACACAAAACACTGTGTTCCGTATCCTGATCAGGCGTCATAAAATTATCAAGCAGCTTAAATTTAAACAGCTTTTCTTCAATTCTGTTTTCAACAGCGTATATGCCGCGGATACCTTTTTTGGATGAAATGCGCGAAGATTTCCTCCGCGCATCGTCAAAATTAGAATGACCCCACGCTTCCGCTCTTATTTCCGCCGTTTTGCCGCCGTTGTAAAGCAGGCAATTGCCGTCGGCTATGCATGATTCCATATATTTTCCATCTATCGAAACAGATACAATATCGGCGGCGTCTTCTAAAAACAACCCTTTGGGGAAATTCTCCGCGGTGTACCTCACATAACCGTGGGTAAGACCCAGCGCTTCAAGATTTAACTCTCCGTTATTTTTAATTTCTTGGAAAACAGGTTTTTTCTTTTCAATATTTACCGCAGGTATTTCCGCCGTCTCATGCTTTTTGCTATATCCGTTGCCGAATCCCTCAATGCGGCTTATATCGCCGCCGTCCCAAAATTCAATTTTTTCCATCGGTTTTAATATCAGTTTCGGCCAAATAATCCTTGCCTCCGATATTTACTGAAACTGCGCATACGCCGGTTTTTTTAAACGCTATAACGTCCTTACCTATTGACAGGATTTCGTTCGCGCTGTAATTAATTTTGCAGTTGATACCTAACGGTTTTAAATCCGTATCGATTAATAAGAACGGCGCCGAAAAACTGCCGGCCTCCGCTTTGAATTTATATCTGCCCGCCGTAATGTTCAGCAGCTCTGTTTTTTCGGAATAATTTGCGGCACTGATAATTATACCGCCGCTTTTAAGCCTTAACGCGTTAAGGGGCCTTACAATATTGTTTGATTCGCTTACAGCGTTAACCGTGTTATCCGAAACCGCCGCCGCAAGTTCCTCACCCAGCGCGGTTAAAACAAGGCTTAATTCCCTTGCGTTATATATTTCGGGGCTGTATTCTCCAAGCGTGGTTATCAGCGAACCGAAATCGTATTTTGTAGATAAAAACGCCAACGGGCTTCCCCAAT
>JALQSN010000269.1:0-65767 GCA_023690525.1 Holotrichia oblita
TGACAGATTGGGTGCGTATGAAAATATCGTGCTTGTAATGCACAGGAGGGTCACTGCAATTTACGGAGATGAAAAGGTGACTTCAATTGATACTGCAGATGTATCTGAAAATGATTCATCTGTAAAAAATATAGCTGTTGCCGGAATTTTCATAGCTGTCGGAAGTGAGCCGAGAACCGCACTTCTTAAAGCTGATCCGGATATAAAATTTTCTGATGACGGTGCAGTGCTGGCTGATGAAACATGTCATACCGGAATTAACGGAGTGTTTGTCGCCGGAGATGTAAGAAGCAAACCTTTGAGACAGATAATTACGGCTGCCTCTGACGGAGCTGTGGCCGGATGGTATGCGGCGATGTATTCCGACAGCATTAAAATAGATTAATAACAAATATAAGATTAATAAAATTACTGGAGAATAATAAAATTGATTATAAGCGGAGTAAAAATATTTACAATGGAAGACAGCGCTGTCATTGAAAACGGATATGTAATTATCCGTGACGGAAAGATAGCGGCTGTGGGAGAAGGAGAGCCAAGCTCTGAAATTATCGGGCATGACGAGGTTATCAGAGAAAGCGGATGGATGTTTCCGGGATTTATCGACGGACACACACATATAGGTATGATTGAGGATGCACTCAACTTCGAGGGTGATGATTTAAACGAGGCAAGTGAGCCTTCAACTCCTCACATGAGGGGAATTGATGCAATAAATCCAATGGACAGATGCTTCAGAGAGGCTTCGGAAGCCGGAATTACGAGTGTCGGAGTGGGACCCGGAAGTGCAAATCCTGTGGGCGGTCAGTTTTCTGTGATTAAAACACACGGAAAGAGAGTTGATAATATGATTATCAAGTCTCCCGCGGCAATGAAATTTGCACTCGGTGAGAATCCTAAAAACGTATATCACGGAAAGAATCAGGCTCCCGAGACAAGAATGGCAACAGCGTCAATAATCAGAGATACCTTGAAAAAGGCACAGAAATATGCTGAAGAAACAGATAAATTCAAAAATGCCGCTGAGGATGATGAAGTTGACGAGCCTGAGTATGATGCAAAGAATGAAGCTCTTCTGCCTCTTATAAAAGGAAAGCTCCCTGCACATTTCCATGCACACAGAGCTGATGATATATTTACAGCGATAAGAATAGCGAAGGAATTCGGAATAAAATACAAATTAGTTCACTGCACAGAGGGACATCTGATATCTGAAGAATTAGCGGAAGAAAAAGTTGAAGCATTCATCGGACCAAATCTGTCCGACAGGTCTAAGCCTGAGCTTGTTCAGATGACATTCGCTAATGCGGGAATTCTGGACAAAGCCGGAGTTCTGATATCAATAACGACAGACCATCCGGTAACTCCTCTGAAATACCTGACTGTGTGCGCCGCTCTCGCCGTAAAAGAGGGATTGGAAAAAGAGAGTGCATACAGAGCTATGACTATCAATGCGGCAAAAATTTTAGGAGTTGATGACCGCATAGGCTCAATAAAAGAGGGAAAAGACGCTGATTTGGTAATATTCAACGGAGATCCTCTGAACATTTTCACAGAAGCAACCCATGTGTACATAGACGGAAAGAAGATAAAATAAATACGTATACGTAAAGGGAATGAGAATCCCCCGGCGATGCCGGGGGATTCTTAATATAGTTTTATTGTTCTGCGTTTTCCATCGCTTTATCTATCATTTTTTCAAGCAATTTATTAGCTGCCTTCTCTTTTGCCGCATACTTTGAAGCAAAGGTGTTTGTTTTTCCCGCAAGTGAGTCAGTGAAAGAATGAATCATAATATCACCAAGTGAACTTTCAAACGCAAGAGGAAATGTTGAGCCTAAGCTGTCATGGATTATATCAATCATTGTTGCACTTGTTGTGTCTGTAGTATACTTGATCTTGAGAGCGGTTTCATAATACTGAGGCATAACCATCGTAGACGTTTCACGGTTTAATACTTCAATTACCGTGGTAGCAAAATCAGTGTCCTGACATGTTACCGGAATAATTCCGATTTCAGTTGTATCGTGAGTGCTTGTAATGTATTCATCAGTAACATAAAGCTTCGGATAAGGTATGACTCCGATGCCGAATTCTATGTCACGCATTTTGGCAAGATCCCCGAGACGCTGATAACCGACAATTATGGTAAGACCTGATGCAAACATTTTTCTTAGCCCTGTATTCATATCCGCACTGTCTTTTATGGTGTTTATAGTTCCGGGATTGTACCAAAGATCAATCAATGCTTCAATATATGTCAGCGATCTTTCGTTATTGAATGAAAATTCGGGAAGTCCGGATGAACGGTCAATAAACTGTGTTCCGCTTGAGCCGACAAACGGAATTGCACATCCCCATGTTCCGTGAATTGCAAATCCGAATAAGTCTCCTTCATCCGTTTTTCCGTTTGCGTTTAAGTCAACATATGTTTCATTTGCAATTCTCGTCATTTCATCATATGTCCAAACTCCGTCAAGTACAAGATTATATATATAATCAGGATTGCCGTAGAAATCGTTTACAATATCTTTATTATAGAACAGGGCATGACAGGAGGCGATTACATCCATGAAATAGTCACCTGCCATTAGATAGGAGTATCCGGGCAGTATCTGAAGATCTTCCATATAATCATTATACCAATACGATTTTGAAAAATCAAAGTTAGTTTTATTTGAAATCTGATGAGCGATACCCTCAATACTGAGAGAGGCCATAGACCTGAGGTCATTTATTATAAGGTCGAAATCGTCAGCACCTGCCATAACAAGAGTTCTTATTCCGGAAGTTGCTGTATCATAAGTATAATTTGCGGGTGTGAAGGTAAGTTTTACTCCTAAAAGCTCCTCAACTTTAAGGTTTCTGTCATATACCGCATCATTTACAATGTCACCGTTAAGCTCTCCCGAACCTTCAATAAGTGCGTTTGCATTTGTTGCATCACTTGAATCAACCGATGTATATACGCGAAACTCACGTCCTTTATAGTCAACATCAATAAAACGGTTATCAACTTCTTCGGTAACCGCATCATCCGACATATTATCAGCCAATCCGCCGGATGTGTCCTCTTTATCCGATTGATTTCCAGGTGAATTGTCAGAACACGCCGCTGCTGAGAATAGAAGGGACAGAATTAACATACATGAAATTATGCGAGCTGAAATTTTTGAATTCATAACAATAACCTCTCCTACAATTAATTTATTTTTTTACTTAATCCATATCTTAATTTACTTCATAATGTAACTATATCACAAAATATATGCTTTTTCAAGAGGTAAAATTAATTTTTGTAAAATATTATTTACAGACTATATACTAACTATATACTAAGTTTATACACTAAATGCAATAAATTTGATTTTTTCCGTTCTCTGTTTATGCGTAAGTCCGCAATAATTTCATTATATGACTGCATATAAAACAGCACATACAGGGAATCTAACCGGATATTATAGTGTTATCCGGCATTATAATGTAAAGTTTATGCAAAAAGATGTTAAAAATTAATCGTTTTAACATTAAATATAGCCAATAAATATAATTAAACGTATTACAAAATTGTATTTAATATTAAAAAATATTATTGACAATTATTTGAATGTGTGATAGAATTGATGTGACTTAAACAGTCGGAATTAAAAAACATTTGAAAGGCGGCAAAAAATGAAAAAAATCATTGGTATAACAATTATTGCATGTATGCTCATATCACTTTGCGCTATGGGTGTAAGTGCGGCTGAACCTACGATATTATGGGACTTTGGTACTGATGAGGCTATGAACGACCTTATGACAAGTGCAACTAATGTTCAGTATTACGGCGAAAAAGATGATGCGGGGAATGACTATTATGTATTCATCGCAACGTCAGGAGACCAATATGTTACAATGAACACACCTGCAGATGATGTATCTCAGGTATGGTGGGCAAAAATCAGAGTTAAAAACTCAAGCCCCGCAACATCGGTTGAGCTTTTCGGAGCTACAAACGGCAGAGGACTCTCCGGTCCTGAGTGTACACACTTTGACATTGATTCAAGCGGAGAATGGAAAACATACATAATCTATATTCCGGATGAAAACGTTAAAACAGCTAACACATACAAAGGGGCTACACTTGAATCAACATACTGGGAAGGTACACTCGAGTCCATCCGTCTTGACCCGATGTGGAAAGAAGGCGGAGATGGAGGCGGAAATATGGACGTTGGTGATGAAATATGCATAGACTATATTGCATTCTTCTCATCAGAAGCTGATGCAAAGGCTTTCAGAAGCGATCTTGACGGCGATGGCGCAGCTGACCCGGCTCCCGCAGCTGCTGATCCAGCTCCTGCTGAGGATACACCAGCTCCTGCTGAAGATCAGACTCCCGCACCAACAGCTGAAACTCCTGCGGTTGTAACAGCAGCTCAGACATCTGATGCGGCAGTTATCATCGTTGCAATGCTTATAGTAACTCTTGGAACAGCAGTTATTCTTTCGAGAAAAAGCAGAGCATAATTTAAAAGTTTAAAAGTTCATATATCGATTGAGCAGCCGGATTTATAAAAAATCCGGCTGCTTTTTTTATTTTTTATATGTTTTTATATATTACAGGCAAATTTCCACATAAACACATAAAAGAAAAATAAATTAAAAAATTTAAAAAAAGGCTTGACTTTTATTTATAATTGTGGTATCATATACAAGCGTCCGAAAGAGAGAAGCGAAAAATAATAAAATAAAACAAAATGACTCATTAGCTCAGAAGGTAGAGCACATGACTTTTAATCATGGTGTCCGGAGTTCGACTCTCCGATGGGTCACCAATAAATAAATCCCCGAAACTATTATATTTATTATAGTTTCAGGGATTTTTTGTTTCATTTCAATGCAGTTTCATTTCAATGCATATGAATATTTTCATTTTCAGTTCTCCGCTTAAAAAATATGTCGTATATTCACTATATCTTACAATAAATAAGCTCAGAATTTTTCTCGGAAGAATGGGAGACTACCATTGAATCAAGATACATACTTTCAGCTTCTTTTAAAATACCGGCATTTGCCGTATGCAATTCGGCGAGGATATCTCCTTTGTTTACAAAGCAGCCGACAGAGTGATGTATAACAATCCCCGCGAGAGGATCGATTACATCGGATTTTGTTTTTCGTCCTGCTCCCAAAAGAACAGATGTATTTCCGATTTTTTCAGCATCGCATGATGAAATATATCCGCTTCTGTCCGCTTTAACTTTATGTACAAACGGAGAAATTCCGAATTTTGATGTATCGTCAATATATGATACATCTCCTTTTTGATATTCAACCATTTTTCTGAATACAGAATACGCTGTACCGTCCTTTAATACCGAATATGCACGTTCTGTCCAGTAATCAGATTTTTCCGATGAATCACCGTGGCACATGCGGGCTATTTCAGCGGCAAGTGCAACAGATAATTTTTCAAGTTCACGTTCAAAATCGTTCTCTGCTTTACCTTTCAGTATATTTACAGCTTCAATAACCTCAAGGGCATTTCCTATCGAGCAGCCGAGAGGCACTTCCATATTCGTAATAAATGCAGACATTTTACGTCCTGCCGAAATTCCGATGTTTACCATTTCAGCGGCGAGCTTTTCAGCATCCTCGGGAGCTTTCATAAATGCACCGCTTCCGTATTTTACATCAAGCACAATGCATTCAGCTCCCGAAGCAAGCTTTTTACTCATTATGCTTGACGCAATAAGAGAGAGGCTGTCCGTAGTTGCTGTTACATCTCTTAACGCATATATCTTTTTGTCAGCAGGAGCAAGCTCTCCCGATTGTCCGGCAATGCATATCCCGATCTCATTTACCTGAGCCAAAAGGGAAGCGGGGGAGATTTCAACATCAAATCCCGGAATTGATTCGAGCTTGTCAACAGTTCCTCCGGTGTGTCCGAGTCCTCTTCCTGACATTTTTGCTATCCTGCAACCCAACGCAGCGGCTACAGGAGCTGTTATAAGCGTTGTCTTGTCTCCAACCCCTCCTGTACTATGCTTATCAGCCGTAACGCCGTGTATCGGCGACGTATCGAGCATATCACCCGATTCAGCCATTGCCTGAGTCAAGGTAAATGTTTCATGTTCGTCCAATCCATTTATAAACATAGCCATAAGCATGGCTGAAACCTGATAATCAGGAATTTTATCTTCTGTCACCGATGATACAAAAAATCTTATTTCATCGTCCGAAAGCACATACCTGTCACGCTTTTTTCTTATTATTTCAAGTATATTCATAATACCTCACCTCAGAATTGATTTAAGAAAACTGATTCCTTTGAGATCATTGTCAGTTTTTTCAGTAAGCATATCAGCTACAGTTTTTCCTAAATCAGCAAATGTTGAACGTGTTTGAATTTCAACAGAATTTACCTTATCACCATAAATGAGCAAAGGAACATACTCTCTTGTGTGATCTGTCCCTTTGAATGAAGGATCACATCCGTGGTCAGCTGTGATTATCAGAACATCATCTTTTTTCAGAAGTGACAGCATCTCAGTCAGACGCCTGTCAAGCTCAGCCACAGCGGAAGCGTATCCGTCAGCGTTTCTTCTGTGACCGTACATTGAATCAAAATCAACCAGGTTCACAAAACAAAGCCCATGAAAATTCCTTTTGATCATTTCCGCGATACGATTCATTCCGTCGTCATTATTGTCAGTATGATATGATTCGGTAAGAGAACGTCCGGCAAAAATATCGTGAATTTTTCCAACTCCTATAACATCAAAGCTATCCCTGTACAGCACATCAAGAAGAGTATCACCATGAGGTTCAAGACAGTAATCCTTTCTGTGTGAGGTTCTTGTATAATGAGGAAAATCACCGATAAACGGACGGGCTATAACTCTTCCCACAGCATTTTCACCGCATAAAACTCCCCTTGCAATTTCACAATATTCATACAGCTTTTCAATGGGAACAACATTTTCATGTGCCGCAATCTGAAAAACGCTGTCTCCTGAAGTATAAACAATCAGCTTCCTTGTTTTGACATGCTCCTGTCCGTAATCATATATAACATCAGTCCCCGAATACGGCTTATTGCACAGTATATCACCGCAGCCCGAAGCCTTTTTAAAGGCATCAATGATTTCATCAGAAAATCCGTCAGGATATAACGGAAAGGGATTTTCCGATATCAAACCGGCTATCTCCCAATGACCCGACACTGTATCCTTTCCGGCCGATTTCTCAGCCATCTTCCCGTAAGCTGCCTTACTAACCTCAGCCGGAGGAAAAAACTCCCGATTACCATCAATATTAAACAATCCAAGCTGAGAAAATTCATTAAAAAAGCTCTTATCCGACTCACAGACACTCCTGAGAGTATTACTCCCCAAATCCCCGTACATCTCAGCATCGGGAAGACACCCGCACCCGAAGCTATCAACCACAATCAAAAAAACTCTATTTATCATATTTCCCATATATAAAAACCATCCTTATTAAATTAAAGTTTTTTGAAGAGGAGGGGGGTAGGGGAGGAGAAACTTTTTTTCAAAAAAGTTTCTCCTCCCCTCGCATCCCGCTCAAAAATAAATCTATTCAACTTTTGCCATTACTGAATCTGCCCACTTGAGCACTGTTTCTTTTTCTTCCGGTGTTATTTTTTTCAGGAATTTGAACGGCAGTCCTCCGTTAACGCAGAGGATGTCGTCTATCACAGTTGTTCCCGCTTCTTCAAGACATGCGATCAGAGTTTTAAGAGCCGGAGAGTCTTTCGGAGCGTCTGTGAATATTGCTGTGTATTGTGCTCTCTGCTTTGTAAGCTCGCGGCAGAATAGTCTTACTACGTTTTCAGGTTCTTTTTTTACTGAAAGCCCCAGAATCACAAGTCTTTCTTTGTCACAGGAGAATGCCGGGGGAATTGCGTCAACACCGCAGCTTTTTGCCTGTGCGATTTCGGATGCAAATGTAATCATCTTACCCTTGGGAGATGAGTAGAGGACACGCATTTTCATATTATCTGTAAACCTCCAAATTAAATATCATGGTGAACATTGCATAATTATATTATATCATATATTATTTAACTTTTAAAGCAATATACGAAATTATAAAAAGTTTGTGGAAAGGTCACATAAAACAGGTTTTAAATATATCTAATATCACAAAAGAGCGGATGATAGATTATTACAGACGTGATATGACAAATAGATGCTTGACATTTTTTTTTGTGTATGATAAACTAAAGCCGATAAACGAAAAAACGAATAAACGAAGTTAAAAATTTGCGGAGGAGAATAAAATTATGCTTATTACAGTAATCGGACGAGGACATTCCGGAACACGTGCGATGTCACATACTCTTTCAGCGAGCGGAGTTTTTATGGGAGAGCCTTTAAATAAATCGGGCGACCTTCTTCCGCCTGAAAAAATGTATGAGGCATGCCGAGTTATGGCTAAATATGTTGAATACAAGGGTGGATTTGAATGGGATTTCAGCAAGCTGCACACAATGAAAATTGATCCTGAATTTGAAAAGCTGATTTATGATTATCTTACATCTGTTATGAACAGCGACTCTGAAAACAAGGGATGGAAGATTCCCGAGACAACTCTTGTATATCCCTGGATTGTCAGAATGTTTCCCGAAATAAAATATATTCACTGGGTCAGAGACCCGAGAGACTGTATACTTGCGGGACATCTTACAGATGATCTTGAAGCTTTCGGCATAAAATATGACAAAACTGACGATACAAGACGCAACAGAGCGATAAGCTGGAAATATCAGAGAGAGATTGTGAAAGCTACTCCGGTTCCTGCAAACACAGTTAAAGTAAGATTCGAGGATTTAGTATTTGATCAGGACAACACACTTGACAGAATCGGAAATTTCCTTGGAATTAAGTTACAGAAAATTGAAATGCGTCCCGATTCTGTAGGAAGATACAAAACCGACGAGGGTGTTCACATGTTTGATTTCTTTGCTGAGGACATGCATGAATGCGGATATGAATTTTAAAAAGGGAATATTACAATTTTATAAAATATAAAATCAAAAAAGTGTCACACAGTTTTATTCTGAGCGACACTTTTAATCTTTTATTTATATTTGTTTATCTGTACTGTTTGCCGGAATAAACCTTACAAGAGCTTTGCTGACTGCGAATCCGACTGCAAAGCATACAATCGCTTCAATTAATCCGTTCATTCCTACAAGGGCGATTACAAATCCGATCATTGTTTTAGCTTCCATTGATTCCATTATACCTTGAATATACGGTGTGCTTCCGAACAGGAAAATCAGTGAAACCATAAAAAACACTGTGTTAAGCAATGCACCTGAAAGACTTGCGACTGCAAATGATATGGTTTTTGTTTTATCAACCTTTGCAATCAGGCGGAATATTAATCCTGCGAGAAGTCCCATAAGTATTCTTGGTATCATACACATTATAAATGTATATATTCCGTTAATTGAGAGAAGAGCGGCTCCGAACGCGCTCATTCCAAAGCATTGAATGAAGCTTGTAAGTCCGAAAAATCCCCCCAATACAGCACCGGCGGCCGGGCCGAGGACGATAGCGCCGATTACCACAGGAATCATGATAAAGGTGATTTCAACAGCTCCGATGTGAAGATATCCGATGGGAGTGAACGCCATTAAAAATATTAATGCGGTCAGCAGAGCCATCTGGACAAGCTGTAAGATTTGCTTTTTGTTTTTTGCGTTTGCCATAATATTATTTTCCTTCGGGACTGAATACCCGATGCTGCCGTCCTGACATGTGATGTTATTTACAGCATCTTCAGGTACAACGCATGTATTAAATTTATAACAACAGAGCTTTTATACTCCGGAATTATACAAAATTAAATTAATATTACCTTGAAAAGGCAACAGAAAAGGGAAGTGAAGCTATTTTTTCTTATTTTGATTTTTTTGATACAGCCTATTCCGTCTCTTATTGATTTCATATATTTTCATAAGTCCGAATAAGGTAAGATGAGGATAGAACTCTATCTTTTCATTGCAATGTTTGAGAAATATCTCGGCAAGCCCTCCGGTTGCCATTATTTTTGCGTTTTCCATGCCTGACTCCGCTCTGATTTTTGATATGAAACCATCTATCATCAGTGAATTTCCAAGGATAATTCCTGACATAATAGATTCCTGAGTGTTTTTTCCGATTACAGATGTCATATCAGATGCAGGTTCATCAATGGAAACATATGGAAGCATTGCGGCGTTGTCAACCAAAGCGTCAAGCGACATTCTGATTCCGGGGGCAATAATTGTTCCAATCATACACTGATTATCATCAACCGAGGTAATAGTAGTGGCGGTACCCGAATCAATAATGATTATCGGACTTTTGTCATAAGAATTGATAGATATAGCGGCTACTGTATTTGCCACGATATCTGTACCCAGTTGTGTGTGAACATCAATTTTTATATTGAGTCCGGTTTTAATTCCTGCACCCACTGTATAAATATCCCTGCGAGGGGTGCTATCCTTGCGAGGGGTGCTATCCTTGCGAGGGGTGCTATCTTTGCGAGGGGATCTCAAGGAATCCTGATTTATTATTTTTTTTACAGCCTCACGCACAACTCCGGTAAGCTGAGGTACAACAGATGAAATTACAGCACCGTCAATTTTTGAAACATCAATATTATTTAAATTGAGAACACTTAAAAATAAAATTGCGTATTCATCTGAGCCTCGTATACGTGAAGCAGAAACTTTTGATGAAGCGATAAGTGAAGATGAAAAAAATTTTAAATCGAAATTCAGATTATCATTGTCAGAATCGGAAGCATAATCAAAAATACCGATTGAGATACTGGAATTACCGACATCAAGTGCAATCAGCATCAAAAACACCTCCGAACGTAAAATACCCTGATTTCAATTCCCTCAATTATACAAAATTTGCATTTTGTATAATTATATATTATTCTTTTTATTGCAGTGAAATCTTGTTTATATTATTATATATCATCTCCCTGTTATAGTCAATGTTTAAAATATATAAAATCTCACTGCAACTATCTTTTTAATTATATTATTTATAAAATTATCTTTCTGTATCTTTGTCTTATTACTTCTCTGTCTTGATTATCACTCTTATTCATATATTTCAGTTTCGTCGCCGCTCCTCCTCTTATATGCCTTTCTGATTTATTTACCTTCAAAACTTCTTTCGCATCATCATAAAGACTTTTATTTATGTTTTTTAATTTCTCTGTTATATCTTTATGCACCGTTGATTTGCTTATTCCGTATTTATATGCCGTTTCCCTAACGGTAGCTTTGTTTTTTATAAGATATTCCGCTAATATTTCACATCTCTCTCTGCGATCGCCGTTCATTACATGTATCATTGCTAAAACCAACCTTATTTTAAAATAATATGGTATTTCCTGATACATTTATATGTACGACTGTTATAACTTATGTTACAGCAATATAAAAAGCAGGTATTTTACACACCTGCTTTAAATTTTGTATAATTTATATTTTATATTACTCTGTTCCGAACTCAAAGGTGGTTGTATAATTATATACATCCCCCGGTTTAAGGGTTACATCTGTAAATCCGGGATGATTGATACTGTCCGGCATCGCCTGAGTTTCGAGACATACACCGCATCTTTTTGTCTGAGCAACTCCGTTCTTGAACGGATGGTCATCGGTATTTATCATATTTGCCGTATATATCTGAACACAAGGCTGATCTGTATACATCTTCATGGCTATCTTTGAGTCAGGACTGTAAAGCTTTGCCGAGAGCTTTACTGTTCCATCAGGGTTTAACCCATCAGGCTTTAAGAAGAAATTATGGTCATATCCCCCGCCCTGCTTAATCATCTTGTCATCAGCGTTGATTTCAAGTCCGATAAGCTTCGGCTTGCGGAAATCAAACGGAGTTCCCTCAACATCAAGATTTTTTCCTACAGGAATAAGCTCGTCATCAGTTACTGTAACAGCTGCACTGTCAATCCACAGCTCATGAGTGCCTATATTTCCCTTCTCATATCCGCTGAGATTGAAATAAGCGTGGTTTGTCATGTTTACTATAGTTGTTTTATCAGTTGTCGCCTTGTAGTTTATTGAAAGCTTGTTATCTGATGTAAGTGTGTATGTTACTGTTACATCAAGAGTTCCGGGATAGTTTTCTTCCCCGTCGGGGCTTGTATATTTCAGTTCAAGACTGTTTATACCTTCCGTAACTGTCCAGATTTTCTTGTCAAATCCAACCTTTCCTCCGTGGAGATGGTTGTTTCCGTCGTTTTTGAACACATTGTATTCAACTCCGTCGAGAGTGAATTTTCCATTTCCAATTCTGTTTCCGATTCTTCCGATTAAAGCTCCCTGATATCCTCCTGATGTAACATAGCCTTCAACACAGTCAAAACCGCACACTACATCACGCAAATTTCCGTCAGCGTCAGGAACTTTTAGCTCATTTATAATTCCTCCGAGATCAAGGATTTTAACGCTCATTCCCGATGAATTCGACATAGTATACGAATGCACCTCACAGCCGCTATCGTTACCGGAACATAATTTAAGACTGCCGAACAATTCTTTTGTTATTCCCATTTTCCACATCCTCCTGAATAATTTTGTATAATTAATTAATCATCGTATCCGTTTGGATTCTGGCTCTGCCATCTCCAAGAGTCCTCGCACATTTCCTTTATACCGTACTGTGCTTCCCATCCAAGCTCTGCTTTCGCTTTCTGAGCGTCAGAATAGCACTGCGCTATATCTCCGGGTCTTCTCTCTTTTATTGCATATGGAATCTTAACTCCTGTTGCTTCCTCAAAACTTTTGACTATATCAAGAACACTGAGACCTTTCCCTGTTCCGAGATTGTATGTGCAAAGTCCTGCTTTTTCTTCAATTTTCTTGAGAGCTTTTACGTGTCCGACAGCAAGATCGACTACATGGATATAGTCTCTTACTCCTGTTCCGTCAGGAGTGTCATAATCGTTTCCGAACACTCCGAGTTCAGTGCGTTTTCCCACTGCCACCTGAGTTACATAAGGCATCAGATTATTAGGAGTTCCGTTTGGATTTTCACCGATTGTGCCGCTCTTGTGAGCTCCGATAGGATTGAAGTATCTGAGAAGAACGACATTCCATTCCGGATCAGCTTTTTGAATGTCTGTGAGAATCTGCTCAAGCATTGATTTTGTCCATCCGTACGGGTTTGTACACTGCCCTTTCGGACAATCCTCAGTAATCGGAACAAATGCGGGATCTCCGTAAACTGTAGCTGATGATGAAAAAATAATATTTTTGACTCCGTGTTTTTTCATAACATCAACTAAAACAAGAGTTCCTGTGATATTATTATTGTAGTATTCCCAAGGCTTTGCTACGGATTCTCCGACAGCTTTAAGTCCTGCGAAGTGAATGCATGAATCTATTTTTTCTTTTGCGAATATTTCTTCAAGTCCCTCTCTGTCAAGAATGTCTGTTTTATAAAATTTTATCGGTTTTCCTGTGATTTTTTCAACTCTCGCAAGAGATTTTTCACTCGAATTTGAGAGGTTATCAAGAACAACCACATCATATCCGGAATTCTGGAGTTCAATTATTGTGTGAGTTCCGATATATCCTGCTCCGCCTGTTACAAGTACAGCCATTTTTTTCTTCCTCCTGAAAAATAATGATATATTTTGAGGTTTTATTATAGCACGGTTTCAGATATAAATCAATCCTTTATTTGTTAAATCCGGATTACAAATACTTTTCCACGATTCTGTTCATTTCATCCATTTTCTTTTCCATGTCGGCAACCAGTTTGAGCTGTGTTCTCGCACGGTCAAGATTGTGGTTTTCCCTGTGAATTGAGAAGTATGTATCTCCGTTTATATGGTCTCCGAGGAATCTTATTCCTGTTTCAAATGTGATTACATACGCACCCATGGGAAGCGCTCGGATTTCAGCCTCAGTGAGTGAACCGTTGAGACCTTTTATAAATCCTTTTGTAAATTCTTCAAACAAGTCAAGTCTTATGTACACCTTATCGAGATCCGTCTCATCCTCAGCGGCACTGCTTGCCCCGAATCTTATACTGTCTCCGAAATCGTAAAGCACCGAACCCGGCATTACTGTATCAAGGTCGATTACACAAACTCCCTCATCTGTAACTTCATCAATCATGATATTGTTGAGCTTTGTATCATTGTGGGTAACCCTGAGAGGAAGCTCACCGCTTCTGATTCTGCTTGTTATGTATGAGCACTTATCTTCTCTGTCAAGTACAAATTTGATTTCATCCTCAACTGAGCCGGCCCTTCCCGAGAGATTGTTTTTCACAGCATTTTTAAAGTCGTTCAGGCGGCTTTCGGTATTATGAAAATTCGGAATTGTTTCGTGAAGCTGTTCAGCCGGAAAATCGGCAAGCAGTCTTTGAAAATTTCCGAATGCAACTGCCGAGTTATAGAACAATACAGGTCTTTCAACAGACTGATATGATATTGCATCGACTATGTAATCGTATACTCTCCAATATTTTCCTTCACAGTCGATATAAAAATCACTTCCTTCGGCTGTCTGAACTACAGTGAGAGTTTCGCGTGATTCATCTCCTCCAGAATTTTTGATTTTCCCTCTCAGAAAATCTGTGACTTTTATCACATTTTCCATAAGCTCCTCAGGATTTTTGAATATCGAATCATTTATTCTCTGAAGAATATATTTTTTTTCAGAGCCGTCCTGTGTGACACATTTTATTACAAACGTGCGGTTGATATGTCCGTATGTGCAAAGATTGGATTCAACCGGAATTCCCTGAATTTTAAAGTTTTTTATAAGCTCTATCTGTTCGTTTATGCTCATTTGTTATGATGCCCTTTCTGATATTTATATATTTAATTATTTATATATTAATTTAAAAGTTATTGCCAAAGCCCGTTGGGATAAAGTCCCTCGTCTATCATGCTCTTTATCTGAGACACAACAAAGGGCTTATCATCATGATATGTTACACCATACCATTTTGCCGAGGTTTTGAGTACAGACACGGTACACAAATTTTCGCTCATCATTCTTTTTACGGTAAAAGGAAGATGAAGTTCTGATTTCATCGGCTCTCTTGATTCATCATTAATGAATTCTGTGAAATAAGCTTCGAGACGAGGAAAAAATTCAGGAGTGAAGCCCCATAAATTCATTGATACTGTGGTATCAGTCGAAACAGGAATCCAGTTGTCAGTTTCTCCGTTGTTTTCCTCATATGCAGCTCCGTGTGAATCATTGGTTTTTATTATTTTTGTTCTTTCGGTTATATCAGTTAAAAATCCGTTTTCATTGATTTTACAGATTGCTCTTGCCACATGCCCATGTTCCGTGAGAGTGTTTCCGAGCATATATCCTGCCATACAAAAGTCGGTAGCTTTACTGGTGTTAAGAAAATCCGCAACTTTAAGATATGCATCTCTTCCATAGAAATCATCTGCATTTATAACTACAAAGTTATCTTTTACAACATCTTTTGCACAAAGAACCGCATGACCTGTTCCCCAAGGTCTTATTCTTCCGTCAGGAATCTTTCTGTCTCCGATGTATGAATCAAGAGACTGAAAAACATATTCAACCTTTACTTTATCCTCAATCCTCTTTCCGATAGTCTCCCTGAAAATATCATAGTTTTCTTCCTTGATTATAAATACAACCTTGTCAAATCCCGCATAAATCGCATCATATATCGAAAAGTCTACAATGAACTCGCCTTTTTCGGTGATCGGATCTATCTGCTTGAGCCCGCCGTATCTTGACCCCATTCCGGCAGCCATTATAAGCAATGTCATCTTTACGTACCCTCTTTCATAAATTTTAGTTATTCAATAAATTTTACATATGGTATTATTCTATAACATAATTTTGATAATTTCAAATATTATCACTTAGTTTTACAAAATGTTCACACATCTTTACCGGCAGGATGTAAAATATTATATGTATGCAAAAACAAATTAGTCTTTTTACAATAAAAGGAAGGTTGTTAATGAAAAAAATCACAGGCAAACTGTCGCTTCTTACTATTTTTATTTTAATACTCTCATTTATTATATCTGCCGCATCATGCTCGGAAAAAAGTGAAGACACCGTAAACGTTATCACATTAAAAGGTCCGACCGGAATAGGGATGGTTAAGCTCATGAGTGACAACGACGACGGTAAAACTGATAATAATTACGAGTTCATTGTTGCATCAGCTCCGGACGAAGTCACAGCTGAAGTGATAAAAGGAAATTTTGATATTGCCGCTGTTCCCGCGAATCTTGCGGCTGTACTCTATGCAAAAACAAACGGTGAAATACAGATCGCCGCTGTCAACACTCTCGGAGTACTCTACGTACTCGAAATAGGTGATACAATCAAAAATATAAACGACCTTGAAGGAAAAACAATTTATGCGACAGGTCAGGGATCAACTCCCGAATATGTTCTCAATTATATCCTTGAGAGCAATAATATCACTGCTGATATTCAATATTATTCAGAACACGCCGAACTTGCCACACTCATGACATCAAACACCGACGGTATAACTACAGGTATGCTTCCGGAGCCTAATGCAACCACTGTTTTAAAGGGAAATTCCGATGCAAGAATCGCTCTTAACCTTACCGAGGAATGGGACAAATCGGCGGATATAAACGGAGATACCGGTGTTCTCGTTCAAGGATGCATAATTGTCAGCAAAAAATTTGCAGAAGAGAATAAAAAAGCTCTTGATAAATTCCTTGACGAATATAAAAAATCCGTTGATTATGTTAATTCAAACATAAAGGAAGCGGCTGAACTTACAGTAAACTACGGAATTACAGGAAATGCAGCTGTTGCTGAGGCTTCAATTCCAAACTGCAATATCGTTTATATTGACGGAAATGATATGAAAACGAAGCTTACAGGATTTTTTGAGATTCTTTTCAAAGCGAATCCTTCCTCAATCGGAGGAAATGTTCCTGAGGATGCAATATACTACTTTAAATGAAGATAAATATAAAATCAAAAACGGGAAAATTCATTGAAAATATTGCTGTCACAATATTCTGGATGCTCGTATGGCTCATAGCCGCTCTGGCTGTGAACAAGGAGCTTCTGCTTCCCTCTCCGATCAGAGTTTGTGTGAGACTGTCCGAGCTTGCGGTTACTCTGAATTTCTGGATAACCTCTGTAATGTCACTGTTCCGAATACTTTCGGGGTTTCTTATAGGTATAATCTTCGGAACAGTTTTTGCAATGCTTGCATCAAAGGTGAAAATACTGAAAAAACTTCTTGCTCCGATGCTGACTACAGCGAAAGCCACTCCTGTTGCATCATTCATCATAATAGCTCTTGTATGGATCGGAAAACAGACAGTGCCTGTGTTTATATCGTTTCTCATAGTTCTTCCGGTTATCTGGGAAAACGCAAGTGAGGGAATTTTAAATATTGACAGCGGGCTTACTGAGGTCACTCAGATTTTTAAATTTTCACGGTGGAAAAAATTCAGATATCTCACAGTTCCGTCAGTGATGCCGTATTTTTTATCGGGATGCAGAACAAGTATCGGACTCGCATGGAAGGCGGGGGTTGCGGCGGAGGTGTTGTGCACTCCGAATTATTCAATAGGAAAAATGGTGTTTGAATCAAAGCTTTATCTGGAAAGCGCCGATTTGTTTGCATGGACTCTTGCAGTTATAATGATGAGTATATTTCTTGAGATTATCATTGTGAAAATAATTTCAATTTTCGGAAAGAGATATAACGGAGAAAACGGAGTGTCGGGTGATGCCGGTAATTATTGATAATATAAAAAAATCATTCGGTACAACAGATGAAAAAAAGAGTGAAAAGGGTGAGAAAACCGTGTTCAGTTCCCTTTCAATGACATTTCCCGATTCGGGTATCATATCTCTGATGGGTCCTTCAGGATGCGGAAAAACAACTCTTTTGAGAATGATAGCGGGTCTTGAAACTCCTGACCTCGGAAAAATAGATATTCAGAATAAAAAAATCTCGTTTGTATTTCAAGAGCCGAGGCTATTCAACTGGCTTACCGCAATTGACAATGTTATTCTTCCTATAACTGACAAATATAAGCCGAATAAGCAAAAAGCTGAAGCTGAAGCTGAAGTTGAAAAAGCTGAAAAAATTCTGTCTTTACTCGGACTTGAAAATGATATGAATAAATATCCGAATGAGCTTTCGGGAGGAATGAAAAGGCGTATCGCACTTGCACGTTCACTCGCCTACGGAGGTGATATCTATATAATGGACGAGCCTTTCACCGGACTTGATTCGGAGCTTAAAAATTCAGTTTTTGAAGTGATCGGTGATTATTGCGCCTCATCCTTATGCATAATAGCAACTCATGATATTGAAGATGCAAAAAAAATATCTGACAGTGTGATTATGTTCTCAAATATAACGGATGAATACAAAATCATATAAAGTCTTTCGAACACTGACCAAGAGAAAAAAAGATACACTTTTTCAAGGTGTATCTTTTTTCTTTATTTGAGAAGATTATATCCGCAGAGATAACAGGCATCTCTTGAAAATTCCTGTCTTCTTCCGCATATATTGCAGACTATATACTTATCTTTTGATTTATCTGCTTTTTCAAAGTACCGCAATCCTCCGTGATGACGGATTCTGGCTCCCTCTCTGAAATACGTCACGGGCTCTGTATCTGTGTACATGTAGTAATACCGCATCTTTCCGTTATCGTCAAGGATGTGAAATTTCACAACAACGCGTTCATCGTCACCATCTCCCATTCCCTTGTTCAGGTTCAGCGAATCGAATTTTTGCTTGTGATGCATTTCTTTTAATTCATCCTGTGTCACGTTATAATAAAGCTCACCCGTCTTTTTTATGATAACTCCATTCCACGTTCTGTCAAAAGTCTTTTCAATTTTTATTACTTTAACAATAAATATAAAAGTTAAAAAGCAAACCGTCATGCATACCAGTATTCCCGCAGGTTTTCCGTATAACAGACTTATTTTACTGTATTTCCAATATGCCAGAAGAACTCCGAAAAACAATACTGCCGAACCTGATATTCTCAGAAAACGCTGAATAAATATTCTGATACGATGTTTCCTGTATCTTTCGCTTTTAAAATCACAGTATCTCTCATTCATAGCTTTATCACCCTGTGTCAGTACATATATTTCTTTATAGTACCGCACATCGTATCAAGAACCTGCCCGGCCTTTTCGCTATCCGTTTTATCAAGCTCAAGCTCAGCGTATTTAACAAGCTCAATTGCTTCTGTTATATCACCGATTTCGGCTGACTGTATTCCGTTTTGAATTTTTATTTTTGTCTCTCTCGGAGTATCCGAGGCTTTCAGCTTCAGATTCATTTTCCGATACATCTGAAGAAGAGTTTTGTAAGCAAATCCGATTTTTTCATCATACGTCTTCAGCCTCGCCATGTGATGCTGAAAATCTCTGTATGTCATTGCATTCATTTTTCTCTCATAGTTTGAGCTTACATATTTATCCTGAAGTTTTTCTTCCTCATCCTTGTAATTTATATTTTTCTTATTTGGTTTAATTCTGTTAAAATCATGCACAAGTGCAAAAAATGCAAGTACATTCTGAACCCACTCATGAAAAAGAGCATAGATTTTTTTCAGATTTATCTTTTTTCTGAGTATCAGAAAAACAATCAATGCAAGTACAATCACTACAAATACAACAAAAATAAACTGTGTCTGTGCGGACTGTGTTCTGTCTTCACCAAATACCATAGACAAAAATTCTCCCGCCATTTCAGTTGGATCATAGTATTCATAGTATTCACCCCCTTCGGGAGTTTCACGAAGAATGTTTCCCAAAATAAAGAATAAACCTATCTTTATAAGAACTGAGATACCGGTAAAAATTATATAGATAAACAGGTAAACAAAAAGTAACGCCAATATCAGAACGAGAGAGAGCCGCATATTATAAAATCTTGCCTGAGGAGTTATCACAGACACAACAGAGCCTTTGAATGTTTTCTGTATATATACCTGATTCATCAGAATTACCGAACAGGTGAGGAATATAATTGCACATACCGCAAATATATTTCCGACTGTTCCTTCGATGAAAAACGAAAATGCATATTCAATGAGCATGATCGCCGTAGCCGGAAGAAAGGTTTTCAGACTCGCAAACCTTATGGGAGAATAGAACCACATGGCTATACCTGAAAATATCAGCAGAAATACAATAATTGCTGCTCCGTAAGGAATTGGCGAATACTCCTCATAATATATTCCGGCCGCTTCCCTATATATTTTTTCAGCAATATAACGAGCGGCTACAGCTGTTCCGAGTGCGATGACAATCGGTAAAACAGCCTGAGACGAACGGAATCTTGATGAATTATCCTCATATGCGTATGTCCCGGACAATCTTTTCTTTCCGGCCATAATTGCATAAAGAGACTGGAGAAGATAACCGAAAAGGATACATGCAACAGAAACGGCAGGAATTATTAAACTCTGACCTCCTGTAAAAATACATGTAAGAGGAATGATAAGACACACCATAGCGATAACTGAGACAGCCTTGTAAAGATGACTGAATTTGAGATCAGTTTTATCCAAAATGCATCACTCCTTTCAGTTTTCAGTAAGAAAAATTGCTTTTGAAATACACACGAATATTATCAGGAATTATCATGGCATTTGCGTTTGTCGTGGTGATAAAGAATGTAACATCAATTCCGAGCTTTTCCATAGCTTCACTGAATATTATCATTCTCTCGCTGAGATATGTTGAGACAAACAATATATTTCCTCCGCTTGCGTACAGATGAGGATTGTTCAGAATATGGTCAAGCATTTTTTCAATCGGAACAGACACCTTCATTTGTATCATAGCAAGCATTCTCAGAGCATTTATCATATCACGCTTACCTGAGTATGTGGGGGAGAAAAAAATTTTAGAGCCTATTTCATTTTCAGAATCGGATACTGAATATTTTTCATCAATAGTTTCGGGAGGTGTGTTTGTTATAAATCTGACAGGAACATTATCAGATGAAACTCTGTCAAGGATCGAAGCCGCTATAGTGATGCACTGTTCAACAAATTCGGGGGTGCTCGGTATATCCCCTCTTATATCAATATCTCTCGACTGCATGTTCATTATGATATTGAACTGATATCTCTGAGTATACTCCTCTATATTTACCATAAGCTTAGAGTGTGCCGCCGTTGATTTCCAGTTGATTTTACTCATCGGATCGCCTGATACATAATCCCTTGTACCGCACTTTCTCAGAGGATCGCTTATAAGTGAACGCTGTAAAATCATTTCTCCGGTAAAAAACTTTGATGTATTAAAATAGCTTTCAAGATCAATTGCTTTCGGAAGCACAACAAGTGTTGTATTCTTTCCTGATTTGACATCAAATCTTTTCGACTGAGGGTTAAAGCCGATTATATCGTTTGCGATCATAATAACATGATCGACAGAGTACACCCCTCTTGTTCTGCAGGTTATTCTCCATCTTCGTCTGATTTTCTGGCGTCCTTTCATTACGAACATACTCTGTATACTGCCTGTCATTTTATCACGCCTTGACTTTTTTTCTTCATCAATATCGATAAGCCTGAAGCTGAGTCCTTTCGGAAGCTCGGTATTCACCTTTACATACGGCATAGGAAGATACTTCTGGTTTACGATCTCCTCATACATGAAGATATCCTCATCTTCAAAAACCTCATCAGTACTGAGACTTACCCCATATTCTATATCGTCAAAAGCATGTTTTTCATATATCCTGTATTGAATCAAGTATATCAGAAAGCCGGAGACAAGAATTGCAAGAAATGACATAATTACATCTCCTTTTTATTCAACGGGGGTCGGAACTGTATCAACAATGTACTCTATCATTGCCTCATTTGAATCTGAAAGTCTTATTGTATTCTGTGAGCGTGATATAACTCTGTGTGACAGTACAGGAACAGAAACCGCCTTAACATCGTCAGGAAGTACAAAATCCCTTCCTGAGACAGCGGCAAATGCCTGTGACGTCCTCATAAGGGCAAGAGTGGCTCTCGGGCTTACTCCAAGTCTGAGACGTTCACTTTGTCGTGTGGCATTTGATATCGCAACGATATATTCCTTGATTCTCTCACTCACCTTAATTTTTGAGACATCCGAATAAATCTGGACAATCTCTTCCTTTGTACACACAGCCTGAATTGAATCAAGAGGGCTTACCTCAATATATTCACTGAGTATGTTTTTCTCACTGTCTTTGTCGGGATATCCGAGTGACAGCTTCATCAAAAATCTGTCAGTCTGAGCCTCAGGAAGCGGAAATGTTCCCTGTGACTCAATCGGGTTCTGAGTGGCGATAACAAAGAACGGATCATTTAACTTATAAGTAACTCCGTCAATTGTAGTCTGAAATTCTCCCATACACTCAAGAAGCGCTGACTGGGTTCTCGGAGTGGTTCTGTTTATTTCGTCAGCAATAAGTATATTTGAGAACACAGGTCCCGCTCTGAATATAAAATCATTGGTTTTCTGACTGAAAAAGTTGATTCCCGTAATATCCGAAGGAAGGAGGTCGGGAGTAAACTGTATTCGTTTACACTCGGCGGAGACTGATTTTGCAAGAGCTTTTGCAAGGCTTGTTTTCCCTGTTCCGGGAATATCATCGAGCAAAACATGTCCCCGGCAGAATAGGGCGGTAACAATCAGTTTAATCTGCTGTTCTTTTCCGAAGATAACCTTTTCAATATTGTCTGAAATTTTTTTCGCCGTCATGGAGATTCTTTCACAGTACATATAATAATCACTCCTGCTCTATTAATATTTATACTTTGATTGTATCATACAATCATTGGATTGTCAAGGGAATTTTTGATATTTTTATAACATATAAGACACAGAATAAATCAAAATGGTTTGTTTTTGAATAAAAATTCCCGGCTTCGCCGGGATTTTTCATTTAGATTGTCATTTCGGGATATTGCGTTGTATCTGTGAGATCTTTTATCGCTTCCTTTGAATCCTTTGGGAGAGGGCTGACTATTACGGTTGCCGCCGCGCCTTCGAGCTTTATATTTATATGGGTATACAGCTCTGATCTGTATGTCACATACTCATACGGAAGCTTTCTTATCTTTCCCGTATGAGGATTCCACTCCTCAGGAACAAGCCTCCCTCTCAGAAGAATTTTATTGTCATATACAGATTCGGTGGTATTTGTAATATAATATATATCACATCCCGCGTGTTTTTTGTGAATATAGCTTATTGAGCCGTGGTGTGAAAGCTTGTCATGGATTCCGATTTTTTCAAATACCGGGAGATTGTGATTCAGGATTCCTGTATATTCAACTCTCTTCATTCCGGCAATTTCCACATCATATGCAATATCGAATGTTTTCAGAGCCTCGGATATTATATGACCGTTCACCATTCCTGTTCCGTCTGATGAGGTTTTTGTCGAATGGAAGAAATATGCCACTCCGCCTTTCTCGCTCTTGTTCACATAATAGTTTTTTACGGTATGCTTATCGTCGGTATCAACTCCGAAAATATAACGGATAAGCGATTTCACCTCATCGTCGGGATTATCGCTTTTTTCTTTTTCCGGCGCATTCAATTTATTCAGATTATTCAGAGGAAGCGAATTCTGCGCAATATCGTAGTCTCCGTAAAATTCAAACGCTGTGTCGGGAAGTCGTGTTGTAGCGATTATTTTTCCTCCCTCATCAAAGAACTTTTTAAGAAGTCTGAGGCATTTCAGACTCACCATTGACATTCCGGGGAGAATTATAACCTTATACTGGGCAAATGATATCTCATTTTTCAGATACATGATTCCGTCTTCTGCATAGCACTTTTCAGATATTATATCAGGATGAATGAGGTCGGCGTCACGTCCCGTATAGCTGATCAAACTGTTTATCAGGGTCATATAGTCCGCATCATCCGGAGTTGACGGATAATCCAGCCCTCTGTCCACTGTCTCATACAGATAAACCTGCGACATAAGATAGTGTATCGGATATATCACGGCGATATCACATATATGGCGTCCTCCCCCGAGCATTATCTGGCTTCTCGCACAGTATTCGCAATACTCGCTGAGGTTGTCACGAACAGTGAATTTAAATCCTAAAAATGCCTGAGGTTCTGTTGTGTATTGATTTTTTGTGCTGTCCTTTCCGAGATGGGCAAACATAAGATTTACCCCTCTCGTGAAAGCGTTCATTGTTTCCCTGTAAAGGATTTCATCTCCGTATATTCTGTATTTCTTGAACACCTCGGCTGTAACAATCACCTTATTAAAACCTGTCGCCGCTCCCGATGCTATTTTCAAGCTGTTGAGTCCGTACAGATATGCATGCGGAAGAGATGCTCCGGGAGCTGATGAATATTTATGAATCATCATGTTGTCTCCCGATATCCATGAACAAGCTGTAGCCTTAGGTTCCGAGACGCATCCTGTGGAAAACATTCCTCTTGCGGATGTGAAATCAGCAACAGCCTTCATGTATCCGTCAGTAAGAAGCTTCGTACGGCAGCTTGTGAACATCGCTCTCCAGTGTTCGGCATCATTTCCCGCATTCATATAAAGTGCGGGATAATACGGAGCCGGATCGATTCCGAACATCTCAATGAATGTACTGTTGAACGAGCCGTCCCACATCCTTCTGTTTTTTCCGGAAAACTGTATATCGCTGTAAATAAACATATCAAGCGTTCCGTCACTCAGATATTCCGGATACAGGTCACATATATCCTTCAATGTCGATGTTATATACGAAAGTGACGACTCATAGCTGAACAGATTTATATATGTCGAATCGGGATCAGTGATGCACATATACTGATGCACTCCCCAGTTTCCGTCGGGAACATCCCATTCTATCTCATTGTCCTCATTAATGAATTCACGGAGGTCAATGATTTCAAGAGTATCAACTTCAACCGCCACAATAGATAAAAGCTCACCGTCAGGATAGAGTATTCGTTTTATATGCTCCCTGTTAAGGCATTCAAACTCATATTTCTGAAGAATATGGCATCGTCTGTATGATGATATATCCTCAGGAAGAGAGTTCAGATATCTTTTCATATGGACATTCTGATCCATATACACAGCCTTGAGCGAATTTTTTTCCGCCTGCTTCAAAATCGTTCCGAACATTTTCAGATACATATCCTTATCCGAATCAATTATGTCACTTCCGTCTTTAACCCTTCCCTGGCCGTTTATATCGCGGTCGATATATGGAATCACTCCGCAGAATCCGCTCTTCCTGTATCCTGACAGAAGCTTTGCAACTTCATCCTCATATTCGGAATATTCAGAAAACTCCGTAATATCAAATGAGTCCATCGGTATATATATATATGGTCCGCTCTCCTGTTTCGGAGATCCAAAATGTTTCCGGAGATCCAAAATGTCAAACTTTGACGTATCTCTTTTGCTGATAAGTTCCATTTTTGCAGTTACCTTTCAATAGTTATCTGTGCTGATTTTATCTTTTTATCTTTAAAAACATTATACCACATCCCGTCAAGGTTGTTAAGTGCTTTTCAAAATTAATATTTATGATTTTATGGGTACGGATTATTCATCATAAATTTGTTATGTATTTGAATTCATGATATTATATAAACAAACAAATCAGATATTTTTACTATATTCTATATTTTCTCTTGACAATTTTAATAATATATCCTATAATTATTACACTTGCTGTAATAAGCATGGGTAAATTATATATTTTAAACAATTTCAACAAAAATAAAGAGGTGATGCCATATTGAGCAAATCTGAAAAAAACAATATGCCGCGAACTGAAGCTGAATGGAATTTTGATCCTTATGAGCCATATATTGTTCCTGAAGCGATTATTCCGTCTCTTGAAAAGAGAATGATTGACAAGTCGTCAATCAAACTCGCTGTCAGAACAGATATGAACAGAGACTGCGTTTTGTGTGACAACTATATTCTTGTAACGGACACAGATGTTTTAATCATATCAGGCGCAAGATCAGTGAAAAGAAAATCCGGCGCAAATATTACATCTTCCAACGGAAGACTTGTTTCTGAGTTCGAAGAGCTTACATATGATTTTTACAGTTTGTCGGAGATTTGCGATTTTTCTGTTGAAGAGCTTCTTTCCACAGCACGCATTACAGCGAAAAATAAAATTGAGGAATCAGAAAAGGAGTCTTCGGAGAAATCACCCGGATCAGAGAATTCAAAAGATTCTCAGAATCGAGAATATATACTCATTGCAAATATGAGCAACTCATACAAGCAGGATGCATATACATTTGTAAAATATATCAAACAGCTCATTGAAAAAGGCAAGATAGAGCCTGATGAGGACGGTCCGAAAAAAGAAGATGAATTCTGTCCGAAATGCGGAAACAGATATGTTGACAAAGACAGAAAAATTTGTCCGAAATGTATGGACAAAGGTAAAATTATCCGAAGAACGGGTGTGTTTTTCATAAAGTATAAGCTCCAGATAGCGGCAGTTATCGGAATGCTTATTATGACAAGCGCACTCGGAATTCTGGCACCGTATATCAGCTCAGGCTTTTATTATGATCAGGTTCTTGAGACAACGGGGCAGTTTTACGGTCAGCTCATTCTCGTTCTCGGAATAATCCTCGGAACAAGAATACTCTCAGTAATCATAAATATCATACACAACGTTATCACATCAACTATTGCCGCAAGACTTGTGTATGACCTTAAAAAGGTTATCTTCACATCTATCGAACGCCTGTCTATAAGCTTCTTTACCGGAAGGCAGACAGGGGGTCTGATGACACAGGTGACAAGAGATGCAAACACAATCTATTGGTTTTTCTGTGACGGTGTTCCCTATTTTCTTGTAAATATAGTTCAGATAGCTGCGATAATTGTTATAATGATTGTGATGAATCCTCTTCTCACACTTCTCTCGCTTCTGACTGTTCCGATAGTTGCGTATTCAATTTACAAGCTGTTCGGACATATGGGAGAGCTTCACTCAAAGAGATTCTCACGCTCAAGAAGAATGAATTCAATTCTCAGTGACGTTCTGAGCGGAATCAGAGTTGTAAAAGCGTTTTCAAAGGAAAAAGAAGAGATAAAAAGATTTGACAGAAGCAGCGTCGATTTAGCGGATGCCGAAAAAAAAGCAAGTATGTTCGGTACCCTCGTATTTCCTCCGATAAACTTTCTCCTGTATGTAAGCAATATAATTGTATGGGGCGTAGGAGGATGGATGGTAATCAAAGGTGGGATGACATACGGAATTCTCCTTACATTCGTTGTATATATGAACATGGTATACAATCCGATGTTTATGTTCGTTGACATGGTGTATATGGCGTCCGACAGCCTCAACGCCATGAGCCGTCTGATAGAGATAATGGATGCAAAGCCTGATGTTGTTGAAAAAGAAAATCCTGTTCATCTCAATTCAGATACCGTCAAAGGAAAAGTTGAATTCAAAAATGTAAACTTCTCGTATGTAAAAAACCGCAAGGTAATTGACGATGTATCCTTTGAAATTGACCCCGGATGCGTTATCGGTATCGTCGGCCATACAGGAGCCGGAAAAAGTACACTGGCAAATCTTCTTATACGTCTCTATGATGTTGAAGAAGGAGAAATTCTCATCGATGATATCAACATAAAGGATATTGCATTTGACGATCTCAGGCGGAATGTATCCATCGTGTCTCAGGAAACATATCTGTTTATGGGCACTATTCTTGAAAACATAAAATACGCAAATCCCGATGCAACTGACAATGAGGTTATTGAGGCGTCAAAAATTGCCGGAGCTCATGATTTCATAATGAAGCTTCCAGACGCTTATTCAACAAGAATAGGATTCGGATACAAGGATTTATCCGGAGGTGAAAGACAGAGAATTTCCATTGCGAGAGCTATTCTGAGAAATCCGAAAATTCTTATAATGGATGAAGCGACCGCCGCAATGGACACTGAAACGGAACGTCAGATTCAGACAGCGCTTGAACGCCTCGTAAAAGGACGTACAACAATAATGATAGCTCACAGACTGTCAACTCTCAGAGATGCCGACAAGCTGATTGTAATCGAAAACGGAAAAATGCCGGAATTCGGAACGCATCTTGAGCTTTTAAATAAAAAAGGAATATATCATAAACTGTACAAGCTTCAGGCTGAAGCTCTTAAAAATATCGGTATTGAAGCTTAATAAAGGGGGATACAGCATTGGCGGAACATCAAAAAAATGAACATGAAAATGCTTTGAAAAATATTATAGCGGTAACGTACATCACAAAACACAATTCAGTTTTTAAAAAAGTCCGTGATTTTATAACTCTTGACATTACTCTTCAGTCAGAGGAGACGGGAGAAAATGAAACCAGGCACTATGACAGAATATTTCTTCACCGGGCCTTTCCGTTCGAACATCCATGGTCGTACATATCCGTGCTTGATGCCGACTCAAAGGAAATCGGAATAATTTCAAAGACAGATGAGTTCGGAGAAGAAACCGAAACTCTTCTCAGAGATGAGCTTGAGAGAAAATATTATGCTCCGGTTGTGGAAAAAATTCTGTCGGTGAAGGAGAGATACGGATTCTCGTACTGGAAGGTTATCACAGATTCGGGAGAGCTTTCGTTTGCACTCCACGATACATACAGAAGTCTCTTAAAGATAGGCGGAACCCGTATTTTTATACTCGATATTGACGGAAACAGATTTGAGATTCCCGATGTAGAACAGCTTGACCGCAAGAGTTTCAAAAAAATAGAGCTTTATCTGTAAGCTTATTATACAGAAAGTACAGGTGATATATGGATAACAGAGAAAAGCTCATATTACGTCTGAAACAGACAGACTCATCAATTAAGGAAGAAGATATTGTTATACCGCTCAGCTTCAGTCTTCTTCCCGACAGCTCACACACACAGGTGAACGGTCTTATTTCTGTTACAGACGAAAAAGTGATATCATATCTGGATGGAAAAAAATCATTTGAAATAAAAATGAATGATATATGTGAATTTATTCTCAGACTTGGAATCGGATGTGTATTCGTTGAGTATAAAACATCAAATGAAGAAGTGTTTCTTCTGTGCCGCTCCGATATGAAGGATAAAGACGCATATGCCGCTATAGTAAAACAGTTGAACAGATATAAAACATCAAAAAAAATCAGTGAAACATATGAGGATGAGATTGAAACATCATGTCCCGTCTGCGGAAGACCGTACAGACCGGGGTCAAAGATATGTGATCACTGTGCGAAAAAATCAAGCTATATAAAAAGAATATGGGAGCTTGCAAAGCCTTGGAGACTTTATATATACATATCGGTAGTTCTCTATTTTGCGATTGCCGCACTCAATCTTCTCACACCGTATCTTAACAGAATTTTAGTTGACGATTACATCAAGGCTGAGACACAGCCCGAGCTTGTACAGTATCTGATAGTTATATTGTCAATAGTCGGGGTGAATGTCCTTATACGTCTCGTTTCAATGGGACGCGGAATTGCAATGATTGATGCGGGAAACAAGATTGTCGTAAAGCTCAGGGAAATGGTGTTCAATAAAATTCAGGCTCTTTCGATATCCCGAATCTCAAAAAGAACATCGGGAGAACTGATGAATCGTGTAACTGAGGACACAAATGTCCTTGAGAGCTTTATCACCCGTGAAATGGGAAATATGATTGAGCAGCTTGTTATTTTCATGGCTGTGGGAATCATGCTGTTTGTATATGACTGGAAGCTTGCACTTCTGATTCTTCTTCCGGTGCCTCTTGTGGTTATGTCATTCAGGTTTTTCTGGATGTTTATGCATAAAATGTTTCATAAACAGTGGACAATGAACGCTCAGGCAAGCACGATACTGCATGATATTTTCTCGGGAATCCGTGTTGTAAAAGCGTTCGGAATGGAAAAAAGAGAAACTGAAAGATATGATAAAATCACATATGAAGAGTGCAAAATTGCTGTCAGAAACGAAACATTCTTCGGAAAAGTATTTCCTGTCATAAACTTTTTTATGGGAATAGGCGAATTCTTTCTTCTCTATTATGTCGGAAGTAAAATTATCGGAGGAGAGATGACTCTCGGAGAAATGAGCCAGTTTTCAGCTTATGTAGGCATAATCTACGGTCCTCTGAGATGGATTGCAAACTTCCCGAGACGTCTTGTACGGGTTATGACATCCATCGTAAAAATCTATGATATCATAGATGAAAACGTTGATGTATCAGACAGTGACAATGCTGTTGACCTTGATATCAAGGGATATATTGATTTTGACAATGTATCGTTCGGATATGACAACACAACAAATGTTTTGAAAAATATAAATGTGAACATCAAACCGGGTGAAATGGTTGGAATCGTCGGCAAATCAGGAGTTGGAAAATCAACGCTCATAAACCTCGTAATGCGTTTGTATGACGTGGAAGAGGGAGCGATAAAAATCGACGGAGTTGATCTCAGAGATATTTCTCAGGACTCCCTCAGATCACAGATAGGTGTGGTTCTTCAGGAAACATTTTTATTCTCAGGAACGATATACGACAATATAGCATATGCAAAATCAGGGGCGACCAGAGATGAAGTAATAACTGCATCCAAAATCGCCGGAGCTCATTCATTTATAATGAAGCTTCCCGACGCTTACAACACAAAGGTCGGCGAGAGGGGACATACATTGTCAGGCGGCGAACGTCAGAGAGTTGCGATAGCCAGAGCCCTTCTCCACAATCCGAGAATTCTGATTCTTGATGAAGCTACAGCCGCTCTTGACACTGAAACTGAAAAGCAGATTCAGGATTCACTTCAGAAGCTCATAGCTGACAGAACAACGTTAGCGATTGCTCACCGTTTGTCAACTCTGAGAAATGCAACAAAAATCATAGTTCTCGACAAAGGTGAAGTAGCTGAAGTCGGAAGCCATGAAGAGCTGATTCAGAAAAAAGGAATATACTACGGACTGGTAATGGCACAGCGTCAGATGTCAAAAATGTCTCCGAAAAATCAGGAAGTCAGCTGAAGAATAAAAATTTAAACACAGCCTTATGAAAGTTAAAATTCATCCGGCTGTGTTTTTGCTTTTTATTTTTTATTACAGTAAGTATTTATCAATATCAAGAGGGGATATATTCACACCGTCTTTGAATACTCTCATGTTGCCGCCCGAGATTTCGTCGATAAGGGTAATCTGTCCGTTGCAGCGCCCGAATTCAAGCTTGATATCATAAAGCTCCATTCCCTTTTTAGCAAGCTCATCTTTTATTACCTTGGAAATTTCTTTCGTTGAGTTTACAAGAATATCATGCTCTTCGTTTGTGAGAAGCCCAAGTATCGCAAGAGCTTCCCTGCCAATAAAAGGATCGCCTCTTTCATCATCCTTTAAGGAGATTTCAACAAATCCGTCAAGGTCGGTTCCGTTTTCAATGTAATCTCCGTAACGTCTGATAAAGCTTCCGACAGCTTTGTATCTCAGTATAACTTCAAGTCCTTTTCCGAACACTTCCGCGGGAAGAACTGTCATTGTTGTATTTTCAAGATCAGCGTCAACATAGTGTGTCCTGATTCCGTTTTCAGCTAATTTTTCAAAGAAAAATTTTGTAAGTCTCAGCTCAGTGTTTCCAACTCCATCAATTGTAAGTCCTACAACATTTGCACCGGGGTCAAATTTTCCGTCTTCCCCGACAGTTACATCATCTTTGAATTTCAGTAAAAAGTTGCCGTCCTCCAGTTTGTATACGTCTTTTGTTTTGCCGGTGTAAATTAATTCCATAGATTCCATACTCCTATTTTAAATTTAGTTTTTTATTTTTTATATTTTTAATTTGCTTTTTTTCTGATAAGCTCCGGAGTTTTTTCTCTGAGCAAGTCTAAAGCCGACGATTGGCTTGTAAGCCACTCTTTCAGATGCGATCTTTTCAGAATCACCGGCATACGGTCATGCACATCAGAAATTGAATCATTTGCGTCCGTTGTAAGAATAACAAACTTAGGACGATCGCCGTACATTTTCCAGATTCCTGCCATATAAAGAGCTGATGTATCCTCGCAGTTAAACAGATATTTTGTTTTTCGTTCGTTGGGAATGTGTGTCCACTCAAAAAAGCCTGTTGACGGAATTATACATCTTCTTTCGGTGAAGCTGTCTTTGAATGTAGGCTTTTCAGTGATGGTTTCACTTCTCGCATTGATTAAAAGACCGTCATTTTTAAAATTATTGAATCCCCAGTCAAATATATTCACTGACATGGAATTCCCGGTTGAGCCCGTTGTAAGTACCGGCACAGTGTCACTCGGAAAAATTTCCCCTGTTTTATATGAGGCACTTCCTTGAAACAAGCTTGCTTGTTTCATGCTTGCGTTGCCGTATTTTTTGTTCGCCGCATTGATTATATCAAACAATTCCTCAGATTCCTGAGACGGCAGTATTTCATATCTTCCGCACATGATTTTCACCCCTTTTTTTGAAGCAACTTTGTTATTTCATATATTATATCATAAAATAATGAAAAATAAAAGAAGTTTTTTGTAAATAATGAAAATTTGTTCGAATTTTAGTTGTGCAATTTTTAGTTGTACAATTTTTAATTGTACATCAGATATGCATCTCTCTCAGCTCCAACCGAGACAAGCGTGATTTTGCAGCCGGTCTTTTTCTGTATAAAATCTATATAATCAATCGCCTGCTTAGGAAGCTGCTCCTTTGCCCTGCATGATGAGATATCACATTTCCATCCGTCAACATATTCAAACACGGGCTTCGCTTGTTTAAGTCTGTGACCTGAAGGAAAATCCGTTGTTCTTTCCCCGGCAATTTCATATGCGACACAGACGGGGATTTTGTCAAGGTATGACAGAACATCAAGCTTTGTAAAGGCAATTTCATCAGCTCCCTGAAGTGTTATTCCATACCTCGATGCAACAACGTCAAATGCTCCCACACGTCTGGGACGCTTTGTTGCCGCACCGTATTCATGACCGGCTTCTCTGAGAGTGTGAGCCTCATCGCCAAACATTTCAACAGTAAAGGGTCCTTCGCCGACACATGATGAATATGCTTTCATAATCCCGACAACTTTGTCAAGCTTTTTCCCCGGAATTCCGGCACCAATCGGAGCATAAGCCGCTATCGTCGAGGATGATGACGTATACGGATATATTCCGAAATCAATATCTCTCAAAGCTCCGAGCTGGGCTTCAAACATTATCTTTTTACCGTCATCTGAAGCTTTGTTCAGATAAACAGTTGTATCACAAATATAATCCTTAAATTCATCCGCATTTTTTTTCAAGCCGTTCAAAAGAGAATCAAAATCAATCTCATCCGCTCCGTAAACATTTTTCACAGTGAGATTTTTAAATTCTGCGATTTTTTTCAGTCTTTCGGCAAGTGAATCAAAGTCAAGCAGCTCTCCGATTCTCACTGCTTTTTTCAAGTACTTATCACCGTAAGCAGGTGCGATTCCCTTTTGAGTGGAGCCGTATTTTTCATCCGCAAGCCGACTTTCCTCAAGTTTATCAAGCTCAACATGATACGGAAGCGTTATCACAGCTTTATCGCTGATTTTCAGATTGTCAGGTGAAATTTTCACTCCGTGTTTTCTGAGCTTTTCTGTTTCCCGAGAAAGATGATTTAAATCAATCACCATTCCGTTTCCCATAACACATGTAACTCCGGCACGCAATATTCCCGACGGCAAAAGATTGAGTATGTTTGTTCCAAGCTCGTTTACAACTGTGTGTCCCGCATTGTTCCCTCCCTGATATCTTACCACTATATCCTGACTTTCAGACATAAGGTCAACAATTCTTCCTTTTCCTTCGTCTCCCCAGTTGATTCCGACGATTGCAGTTAACATCGTTCCCTCCTCCTGTAGTGTATCCAATAATATTTTTTATCGCAATATTATTATATCACAGATTTTGAAAATCAGTATATTCGGATTAACAATGCCAGCTATAACCTGAGATTATATCAGGGGACGCATAACGTCCCCTTTAATCAATATTTGTTCTTCCTTCAATAGCTCTGTAAAGCGTTACTTCATCAGCATATTCCAAATCTCCGCCAACAGGAATTCCATAAGCCAGACGGCTGATTTTTATTCCGAGAGGTTTTATCATCTTTGAAAGATACGATGCTGTGGCTTCACCTTCGATTGTGGGATTTGTCGCTAAAATAACCTCAGTTACCACACCGTCTTGAAGTCTTTCCATAAGCTCTTTTATCTTCAGCTTGTCAGGTCCGATTCCCTTCATCGGAGAGATCGCACCGTGAAGCACGTGATACAATCCGTTGTATTCCTTTACGCGTTCAAATGAAAATACAGCTCTTGCGTCTTCGACCACACATATAGTCGATACATCTCTTGTCGGAGTTTCACAAACGGGACACAATTCATCGGAAGCCAGATTCTGACACTTTTTGCAGAGATGGATATCGGATTTTGCATCAAGTATCGCACGTGCAAAATCAGCCGCCTCATCTTCCGTGAAGTCAAGCACAGAAAACGCAAGCCTCATCGCTGTTTTTTTCCCGATTCCCTCAAGCCGTCTGAACTGATCGACAAGCCGCATTAAAGGTTCGATGTATGCTTCCATAGATTAAAACAGTCCCGGGATTCCCGGCATTGAGATATTTCCTGTGATTTTTTCCATCTCGGTTGAATTTGTATCATCAACTTTTTTTATAGCTTCATTAACCGCAGCCACAAGAATATCCGAAAGTGTTTCAATGTCGTTGGGATCAACAATCTCAGGTTCGATATTTATGTTAAGAATTTCATGTTTTCCGTTAATTTTTACTTTTACAACTCCGCCGCCTGCACTGATTTCATACTCTTTCGCATCAAGCTCTTCCTGAAGCACAGCAATATCTTCCTGCATTTTCTGAGCCTGCTTTATCATGCTGTTCATATTCTGAGGGCCTCCGCCCACACCCTTTGGCAATCTTGCTTTCATTTGATTATATCCATCCTTAATTTTGATTATATATTAAAAATTTAAAAACTTGTTTGTTACTGAGTTATTTCATCAAAAAAGTCAGTTTCTTTTTTTATCTCTTCAACCTGCTCAATTGACAGCTTTTCAGCTCCTGAAATCGGGAATCCGCAAAGCCTTAACGCTGTAACGAGTGAATTGCGTGACTTTTCCTGCTCTATCATCTGAGCTGCAAATGGATTTGTTACCCATATGATAACTCTTCCGCTGTCACCTGCTGAATATGCCTCGGACTCCGTAAGAAAGCTCTGAATTCCCTTATCAATCTCACTCAAACGCTCAACCGCATCATTCCAGCAAGCTATCCTTTGAAGCTGAGGATCCATAATTTTTGATTTCTCAGGTTTTACAGATTCAGGCTTGATTTTTTTCTCAGCTTTAATTTCGGAAATTTCTCCTGACATGAGGAGAGTTATTCTGTCTTCAAGAGCTGAAATTCTCGCATTCAAAGCTTCGTTTGACGTATCGAGCTTTTCATTGCACATTCTGACAAGCGTCATTTCAGCGCACATTCTTTTGTTCTGAGGAGCTTTCTGCATATTATACATCGTATCGTCAATAATCTTGCTGTGATACAGAAGTGACTCAAATGAAAATTTCTTTGCCACAGGAACAAGAGCGTTATATTCGGGTTCTGTAAGTTCAAGATAATCCTTAGGGTTCGGAGCGCTCTTGACAACAAGCATGTCTCTGTAAAATGAGCACAGATCCTGCCAAAACACAGCGATATCCTTTGATGATGACATTATCTCACTGATTTCGTCAAATATAACGGAATACTTTTTTTCAGCAACAGCATCCGCAATACGGCAAACCGAATCATATCCGCTGATTCCAAGTATATCGGTGACAATTTCGGTTGTAACCTCATAATCCATCGAACCTGAACACAGTTCAAAAAGACTTATGGCATCTCTCATTCCTCCCTGAGCTAATTTGGAAATAAGCTCAGCCGCATCACGTGTAATCTTAACAGACTCATGTGCCGCAATATATTCAAGCCTGTCCGCAATCACCGCCACGGAAAAGCGTCTGAAATCAAATCTCTGGCATCTTGAAACAATTGTAGCGGGAAGCTTATGGAGTTCAGTTGTCGCAAGAATGAAAACAACATGCTCCGGAGGCTCTTCAAGCGTCTTTAAAAGAGCATTGAACGCACTTGCGGACAGCATGTGAACCTCGTCAATTATATAAACTCTCTTCTTCATCATAGCGGGAGTATAAGCAACCTCATCTCTGATATCCCGTATATACTCAACTCCGTTATTTGAAGCGGCATCCATCTCAAGAACATCAGTGGCATAACCTGAATCAATCGCTCTGCACGACTCACACTCACCGCAAGGATTACCGTTATTCAGATTCTCACAGTTGATAGCCTTAGCCAGAATTTTGGCAAAAGTAGTTTTGCCTGTACCTCTCGAACCGCCGAAAAGATATGCATGTGAAGTTCTGTTATTTGCAACCTCATACCTCAGCACGGAGGTAATGTGTTCCTGCCCGTACACATCATCAAAATCGGCAGGACGATATTTCCTGTACAAAGCCTGATGCATAAAATAAAACCTCCGCAAAATATAAATATCGAGCTGTCAGATAAGGTCATACACCTAAATTCGAACATATTTCTACATGCGTTAACCACGTTTCCTGCTCCGAACAGGCACCCTTGCGGCGCATCAGTCAAACTGCTTAATGCTGCTTGGTTCCCCACCTGACATGGTTCACAGCCGCCAATCGCGCAAGACCCGTCCATCAACACAGTCTGCCGCGGCGCAGACCACACAAAAACAGCCCTCAATAATAGGATACCCCCCCTGCTATGGCGGATTTCAGGTAACAAGGCGCCGCCACCCCCCCGGTTGGTATGACCTTATCTAACAGCTCGATTTGAGATTAGATAGTTTTTTTGGGTTTCGTGGGGGAAGGGGAAACTTTTTCGAGAAAAAGTTTCCCCTTCCCACACACCCCCATCCCTTTCAAAAAGCTTTGATAAGGGATGGGGTTATTTTTTGTTTGTTTTCATGAGAGTTATTATAACATATAATTGTTAAAATTGCAAGTCCTATTTTATTCTGTTTATGAGATAGGGGATTGCTTCCTCAAAGTTTACTCCGTAGAAACGTGCGTCTTTGTCTTCCATAGTTTTTTTAATGCTCTCAACAGTATAATCTACAGCGATTGCCAGAGATTCATTTAAATTGAATCCGTTCATTAATGCTCCGACACATGCACTCGCATAGATATCTCCTGTTCCATGGTATACGACATCAAGCTTTTCTCTGCAGTATGAGAAAAATTCTTCTGTTTCACTGTCATATGACATAATCCCTAACTTTGACGGTTCAAAGCTTATTCCCGTGAGAACAGCTTTTTTTGCTCCGAGTCGGCACAATTTTACGAGAATATCTTTGATGTATGCTTCGTCGTATCCGCTTTCAATGTAATCGATTCCCAGCATGAAAGATGCTTCCGTCATGTTTGGGATGATTATATCGGCTTTTCCGCATAATTCGGCCATGCTCTTTGCAAACTCAACTGTAAATCCATGATAGAGCTTTCCGTTATCAGCCATGACAGGGTCAATAACAATGAGATTTTCCGGAGTTTTATAATCGTCAAAAAATTTTGATACAATTTCAAGCTGTCTGAATGATCCGAGATAACCTGTATATATAGCGTCAAATCCTATTTTTTCATTTTTCCAGTGATCTGAAATCAAATCAATATCATCGGTGAGGTCACGGAATGTGAATCCTTTGAACTGTGTATGGGTTGAAAGTACAGCAGTCGGAACCACTGAAGCTTCAACTCCCATAGCTGAAATAATCGGAAGTGCTACTGTGAGTGAGCATTTTCCTACACAAGAGATGTCCTGAATTGTTACTATTCTTTTCATAGTTTTTGCTTTTTTTCCTTTAATTTGTATAGATTTTATTTATATTATTTCAAAAATTCCGGTAAGAATTCCTGTGAAATATTATCTGTTATTATTTTTTTAATTGATGCTGTCGAAAAATCCGGTGAATATTGAAGCTTACAGCCATGCTTTGAGGCAAGCTCGTCTGTGTAGTCTTCAAGAAAATATACCTGAAGTCCGTCTCTTTCCGTACTGTAATGTGTTACTGTCGGAACAAATACAGGTGAGTCTATATATGGCTTTTTTCCTTCTTCCGTTACTATATCAAACTGTATTATTCCTCCGACCATATTACGACCGTACAGCATAGTTGACAATAAATTTCCGAGGGAATATACAACAAGAGTTTTGTTTCCGTTTTCTCCCTCCATCCACTGTACAGGCTGAACTACATGAGGATGATGACCGAGTATAACATCAGCTCCCGCATCCGCCATAATTTTCGCATACTTTTTCTGTGTATCAGCCGGAGCATATACATCCTCATTTCCCCAGTGAGCTGAGACAAACACCAGATCCCCAACTTGTTTTGCAAGCTCAATCTGACGTTTTACAGTAGTTTCATCAAACAGAGGCACAATCAACCCGCTTGATGAATCAAGTACCATCCCGTTTGTTCCGTATGTGTACGAAAGAACAGCTATCTTAACTCCATCAGCCTCGTATACACGAATATTATCATAATCAGCCGGGCTTTCATATCCTCCGATCATGAGAACAGGCATTGACTTCCAGTATGCTATCGTATCTTTAAGACCGTTAGTTTTCATATCAAGCATATGATTTGAAGCAATGTTCACTATATCAAAGCCAATATCGACAAGTGCCTGTCCGGCTTCCTTCGGTGAATTGAAATTAGGATATCCGTAATATCCGTAGCTCTCTCCGCATATAGGAGTTTCCTGATTTATAAACGCAATATCAGCGGAGGAAACATACTCCCTTATTCCGTCATACATAGGCACAAAGTCATATGTCCCGACCAATGAACGTTTTTTTGCATCATTGTAAACGCTCTCATGTATTATATTGTCACCTGCGGCGATAAATCTCAGCTTAATTATCTCGGGAATCACAGGCTCAGTATCTACCGTAGTATCAACTTCCGTCTCATTCTCACCGCCGCTTTTCTTAGTCTCAACAACATCTCTTCCCGCTCCGGGAGCCCCGTTGGAAATATCCTCAGGGGAGGCACAGGATGAAAAAATCAAAGCAGTCATAACACATACCACAATCAAAACTGCATATAAAAATTTATTTCTTTTCATAATCAAATTATATTCACCAAGAGACTGTCTTTGATATCTAACCCCTCTTTTTAAAAGTTTTTGAAAGGGTGCAGGGAAAACTTTTTTCAAAAAGTTTTCCCTGCAAAAAAACCACTACCTCTTAGCCAACACTTCACCTTCGTATTTTTTTACTTCTTTTAACCACTCTTCTCTTACCGGAACTCCCGACTCCTCGCAGTATTTGTCCCATACAGCGTTGAAGGGGTAGGATTTCAATTCTTCCAAAAGAGCTAGTCTTGAGGTGTAGTCGCCCTCGTCTTCCAGTTTTTTCAGCATTGCTGTGGGTTCAAGTTTTGCGAAAAGGAGAGCTTTTTGCATGTTTCTGGTTCCGATTACCCATGCTGCCACTCTGTTTATGCTTGCGTCGAAAAAGTCGAGTCCGATGTGCACTCTCTTTTCGAAGCCGTTTCTGAGGATTTCCAATGCTATTGCTTTGAGCTCGTCGTCGAATATTACTACGTGGTCACTGTCCCATCTTACAGGGCGTGATACGTGAAGGAGGATATCGTCTATATAGAGCATTGCTGAGCTGATTTTGTCGGAAATTGCTTCTGTCGGATGGAAATGACCTGCATCAAGAGTCAGGAGCTTGTTGTTTTTGATTGCGTAACCCATGTAGAATTCGTGCGACCCGATTGTGCAGCTTTCCGCTCCGATTCCGAACACTTTGCTTTCGATTGCGTCGAGGTTGTATTTTTTGTCGATATCTTCGGCAAAAATTTTGTCATATGAATCGGCAAGTCTCTGTCGTGCTTCATATCGTCCTACGGGAATATCTTTGAAACCGTCGGGAATCCAGTAGTTTGTCACAACTGTGTTTCCAAGCTCTTTTCCGATGTATGCGGCAACTTTTCTTGATGCGATACAATGGCGAACCCAGTAGTCTCTTATTTTGTCATCTTTATGGCTCAGTGTAAATCCGTCTGAGCTGAGAGGATGTGAGAAGCATGTCGGATTGAAGTCTATTCCGAGATCATTTTTCTTTGCCCAGTCTATCCATGAATCAAAATGCTTCGGTTCAAGCTCTGCCCTGTCAACCTTTTCTCCGAGATTGTCAAGATAAATAGCGTGAAGGCTGATTCTCTTTTTACCCGGAATGAGTGAGACAGCTTTTTCAAAGTCCGCTTTCAGCTCACCGATATTTTTCGCTCTTCCCGGATAGTTTCCCGTAGTCTGTATTCCCCCGGTCAGATCTCCGTCCGGATTTTCAAATCCTCTTACATCATCTCCCTGCCAGCAGTGCATTGAGACGGGAATTTCTTTTATCTGAGCTATAGCGGCATCGGTATCAACTCCCAGTGACGCGTATATGTCTTTCGCTGATTCGTAAAGTTTGTTTGACATTTTATCAGTACCCCTGTATTTTTATTTTTTTATTATATTACAGAATCTTGCATAGCCTTCATTCCAAATTTCGGTATCCTGCGGCTCATATGTTTTTATCTCAAATGAATTTCTTACAACTTCCCTCGCCTGAGATATACCTGAGATTTCACCGGCGGCCACTGCCTGCATTGCTATGTTTCCGATCGCTGTAGCCTCAACCGGTCCGGCATAAACCGGAATTCCGCACGCATTTGCCGTCCACTGACAGAGAATTTCTTCTTGTGTACCTCCGCCGACAATGTTGATGCTTTTGTATTTCTTACCTGTAATCTCCTGGATTTTTTCAATTGTGGATCTGTATTTTAGTGCAAGGCTTTCAAATATGCATCTGACTGTCTGTCCGATTGATTCGGGCACTGTACTCTGATTTGTATTCTTGCAGAATTCAGCAATTCTTCTCGGCATATTTCCGGGAGGGGAGAATTTTGCGTCATCGGGATCAATGAAGCATGCAAACGGCTTTTCTGCAAGAGCCATGCTTGTAAGATCGTTAAAGGTAACTGTTTTTCCTTCTCGTTCCCACTGACGTTTTGATTCCTGCTCAAGCCAGAGACCCATTATATTTTTGAGGAAACGGATTGTATTGTCAGCTCCTCCCTCATTTGTAAAACTGTATTTCTTTGACTGCCCGTTGATTATGGGAGTTTTTGATTCAACTCCCATGAGCGACCATGTTCCGCTGCTTATGTATATAAAATCTTCATCCTTTGCGGGAACTGAGATAACTGCGCTTGCCGTATCATGAGATGCTATATTGATAAGGTTTGCGGAGATTCCTCCGACTTCTTCTTTAATTTGAGGAAGAAGAGGTCCGACGACAGTCCCGGGCTTTGTAATTTCGCCGAACAGCTTTTTCGGAATTCCGAATTTGCCGAGAAGCTCATATGAAATCTCACCTGAAAACGCATCAAGAATCGCTCCGGTTGATGCTATTGTATATTCTGTACGCATTTCACCTGTAAGGAAATATCCCAGAAGATCAGGAATAAAGAGCATTTTTTCAGCGGCTTCAACTATCCAAGGTCTCTCTCTCATGTCAGAAGCGAGCTGATAGAGTGTATTGAAATTCATTGACTGAATTCCTGTAATATCGTATATATCACTGTACGGAACTATATTGTCGAATACATAATCCTGAATATCATCGGTTCTTGTGTCACGGTAGTGATACGGATTTGAGAGAAGCGCACCTCTTTTGTCAACAAATCCGTAGTCAACACCCCATGTGTCAACACCTATGCTTTTTATATTTTTCACTGAAATATCATCAGAAAGCGAGCATTTCAGAACAGATTTTTTTATCTCGTGAAATATCCGCATTATATCCCAGCAGAAATGTCCGTTCATTGTTACAGGCTCATTCGGAAAACGGTGATTTTCCTCAAGTGTAAGAGTTTTTCCGTCAAATCCTCCGATGATTCCTCTTCCGCTTGAAGCACCGAGGTCAATAGCTAACATCTTTAAATCAGCCATATTTATAAGTCTCCTAATTTTTATAGTTATATCAGCTTCGTATCATATTTATGTTTATGCAGTTTCTGATTCCTTCGACAGCGGCTTTGAAAGCTTCTTCATTTGTAGCAAATGAATTTTTGAGCTTTGTCCTCTCTCCGCCCTCAAGCTCTGCAAGTCCTGCGAAAACTTTGAGATGAGGTTCAACCGTGAGAATCATATCACCTGTACAAAGCTTGTCAAGTTCAGAGAGAGTTTCGGGAATACGCCCGATTCCCTGTCCGGCAACTGTAATCTGTCCGTCGTTCTCGGCGTCCTTTATATGCATATAAAAGATGTGATTTTTAAGAAGCTCAAATCCGTCAGGATAAGGCGTAACGCTGCACTGAATAAAGTTTGCGTGATCAAAGACACATTTCAGCCGTCCGTTGAACGCTTCAATCAGTTCAAGGCAGCGTGACGGGATATCTCCGTAAATACCCTTTTCATTTTCGTGGCAGAGCATCATTGAATATGAATCGGCAACATCAAGCAGCTGTCCGATTCTTTCTATAACTTCATTTTTGTGTGACGCAATATCCTCATCAGGAAGATAAAAGCTGAACATTCTGATTCTGTCAGTATCAAGAATTGAAGCAATTTCACACACATTTTTAAGTAAATCAAGGTGTTTTGCGAAATCGTCAGAGAGCTTGATTTTTCCGATCGGAGAACCGATTGATGAAATCTTTATTCCTCCGGCATCAAGCTTATTTTTAACTTCTTTTGCTTCATCCCTTGAAAGAGATGAAATATTCTTACCGTCAACTCCTCGGATTTCCATATATCCGACATTATTTTTCTGAAGCCCGATGATCTGCTCATCAAATTTTGATGAATACTCATCAGCAAAAGCACTTAATATAAAATCAGCCATTGTTAATCACACTATCCTTATCAGTCTTTGAAATAATGAGGATAAGCTTCCATGAGATTATCATAGCTTATCTTCATGCTGTCAAACGCATCTATGTAAACTGTATCCTGCTCGACAAAATGCCACTTAACTCCGGTATCTGCACTTGCTTTCATTATTGAGTCAAAGTTTATATCTCCGGTCATCATTTCTGTCATGATGCGGTCACCATTTTTTACAGTCATATCCTTGAGATGTGTAGCAAAAATCCTGTTTCCGTATTTTTCAATAAACCGGGCCGGATCAACACCTGCGAATGTTGCCCAGTACGTATCAAATGTGAGCTTTACAGCGTCCGGATCCGTGTTTTCCATAATAATTTCCAGAGCATATTTTTCGTTGAATTTTTCAAATTCAAAGCTGTGATTGTGATAAAGGAACACTTTTCCGGCAGCCTTGATTTTTTCAGCCATAGGAGCGATATTCTCGCAGAATTTCATGAATCCGTCATAAGATCTTTCGGCTCCCCAGATTCCGCCGATGCCGAGACCGTCGCATCCAAAAACATCATGCTCGGCGATGACTGTTTCAGTCTCATCTCTCATCCGTTCAAAACCTGTATGAGTCAGTATAACCTGCATCCCGTTTTCTTTTGCGACCTGAGCTGTAAATTCAGGCTTAAGAGGCCCTGTACCCGAGACCTGAACATATTTGTAACCGATGTCGGAAAGCTTTTTCATAGTTGAAGCAAAGGACGCTTCATCCCTAGTGAACTCTCTGACAGTATAAAGCTGTGCACCAAGACATAATTTACTCATGACAAAAACTCCTTGTATTTAAATATATTTATATTTTAAAATTCAGATTTTTCCATAAAATTAAAAAAGCTTAAACTGCCCTTATTATATCATACAATTTTATGAAGATAAACCCTATTTTTAAAATTTATAATGTTTTTACAAAAACAGAACAAACTTTAAACTGCAAAAAACAAAACCGGACGAATATTTCAAAATAATAAAAATAACGTGAGTTGGATGGATTATATGCAGGGGGAAATTTTTGTAAAAATCTCCCCCTTTGCTTGCTCCCCCTTTGCTTGCAAAGGTATTGCACCCCCTTAAAAACCTTTAAAAAGAGGTTTTATATCTCAATTTTAGTTTTTTTTATTTCATGGTTTGTGTTCATCCAACTCACGTTAAAAATAAAGAAAAAAGCACCGGCATTTAATCCGATGCTTATTTTCCTCAAAAGCTTTTTGCGTTTTATTCTCTTATTTTCTTGAATGATGAGTAACTGATATCTGTTATTTTATATCCGATTTTATCATAAATACGGCGGGCGTTATCGTTTTTTGCCCCACAGCTCAAGCCTGCGGATTTGTGTCCTCGCTTTAATATTTCATTTGTCAGAAATATCGCAAGAGCTGTGCCGTAGCCTTTATTTCTCGCTTCCGAATCTACAGCGAGTGAGCCGATATAATGATCCCAGTTTATACTTCCCATTCCCACTATTTCACAATTTTCCTCCAGAACATATGAATCATTGACAGTATCGACAAACTGCTGCTGTTTTTCTTGAGTTGCTTCTTCCTGTTCGGAATCGGGATAGCCGGTTTTGACTTGTGTTTCATGATATCCCTTATCCCATATACAGCCGTACCGCGGAAAGTCTTCTTCCCTGCATTTGCGTATCATATCACGTTTTTGTTCGGGAATCAGATCACCTTTGTATTCCATTTCCAAAGTTGACGTAGTAAAATAAAAACCGAGTTTGTCTATGAACTTTATCGATTCAAAGTCGTAATAATAACCCCACATTTCATTTATTTCGGTTTCCTCTCTGAATTTTCTCTCAGCTTCATGACATAATGCCGTACCTATTCCTTTACGTCTGTATTCGGGAGACACATATATAAACGCCTGGCAGTGACCCATATATACGGTCGTCCACAAATATCCCGCAGTAACTCCGCTGTATTCGGCAACAGTCAGCTTATCATGATCATCAGCCACATACTCCATATAACGGGGATCGTCGTTTTTGATTGAATTTTTTAATACCGCTTCGTCATCGACAGTGTATTTTCTGATAATTATCTCTGTGTTTTTATTATGATGCTGCATATCACTTTCTCCTGTCTGATTTATTTTCAAGTCGGAAGTAAAGTTAAATCGTTGAAAAGGCTCAAACCGAATCCCGGATTTTCTTGCATTTGACGGCGAAACTCCGTAAAAACTTTTGAATGCCGAATTGAAGGCACTCGCTGAGTTGTAATTGTATCTGACGGCAATATCAATAATTTTTTCATTTGTGGTGAGAATATCAAAAGCAGATTGAGTAAGCCGTCTTTTTCTTATATATTCAGATAACGCAGTATCTGTCATAAGTGTAAAAATCCTCTGAAACATATCCTTCGAGCCGGCAAACAACACAGCGATTCTGTTTTCCTCTATCTCCCCATCGAGATTATCTTCAATATAATCCAGCACCAGATTCATGCGTTTCAACAAATTCATCCCTATCCCTCCTTTACATGCAATATAATACCACAGATAAAAATTCAAAACTTCACATTTTTCGTTCAAAAAACATGAAGTTTGAATTTATACAATTTTCTGAAAAAATCCCCTCGGTGAAAAGTTTTGCCGAGCTTTTTCAAAAGCGACACGTATCCCCGTATTCCCTATTTCAAATCAACAACAGTAACTCCGTAATCGCCCTCGCCGTATTGTCCTGCTCTGTATGCTTTTACTCTCGGATCTTTTTTGAACTGAGTCCAGAGAGCATTTCTCAAAGCTCCCGTACCTTTTCCATGGATTATCGTTACGGATTTTACCGATGCAACATTCGCTTCGTCAAAATACTTATCTATCATATACCATGCATCATCTCCGGTTGAACCTCTTACATCAAGCTCCGGGCGGAAATCACGGCTTACTTTTGTGCGGTATGTGCTGACTGACTGCTGTCTCTTTTCCTCGTCGCTTATTGATATTTTCGATTCATCAATCAGCTTCAGATTCGTGATGTTGGTTTTCGTCTTCACCACTCCTGCCTGAACTGTGACATTTCCGTTTTTGTCGGGATCATCGAGAAGAACACCTCTCTTGCTGATGTTTCGCATGATTACTTCATCACCCTTCACAAGGTCTCTCGGGAGAACATAATCCTCGTCGGGAAGCTCGACTGTGTTGTATTTATCGTCGTACTCGCGCATTCTTGCTTTTACTGTACGTTTTGCTTCGGCAAGACTTTCCGCAAATTTTTCGGAGTCCTTCTGCTTCTTTATCTCATCAAGCTGATTGAAGATAAATTCACTCGTGGCTTTTGCTCCCGCCATCATCTGCTGTGCTTTCTGTTTTGCTGTTTCAGCTTCTTTTTCGGCGTTGGCCAGACGTTTTCTTAATTCAGCTTCAGTCTCTCTTTTGTATTTTTCCATCTCAGATCTGAGATTTGACGCTGTCTCACGCTCTTTTTCCATGTCCATACGTGACATTTCAAGCTTTTCTATAACTGTTTCAAAGCTTTTATTCTCACTGTTTACAAGCTCCTGAGCACGTCTTACTATATTTTCCTGAAGCCCGAGCTTTTCTGAGATTGCGAATGCGTTTGATTTTCCGGGAGTTCCGATTATAAGCTTGTAGGTCGGCTTGAGTGTTGTAATATCGAACTCGCATGAAGCGTTTCTCACTCCGTCCGTTTCAAGAGCAAATGCCTTTAACTCAGCGTAATGAGTGGTTGCGGCACACATTGCCCCTCTTTTCAGAACTTCCTCAAGAATTGACATCGCAAGAGCCGCACCCTCAACGGGGTCAGTCCCTGCTCCGAGCTCGTCAAAAAGAACGAGTGAGCGATCGGTGAGCCTGTCCATTATTGAAACGATTCCAACCATGTGTGAGGAGAACGTTGAAAGAGACTGCTCTATGCTCTGTTCATCTCCGATATCTGATAATATCTCGTCAAACAAACATACATATGACGGCTCTTCTGCGGGAATATGAAGTCCTGACTGAGCCATCAGGGCAAACAAACCTATCGTTTTAAGTGCAACTGTTTTTCCTCCCGTGTTCGGCCCTGTTATTACAAGAAGTCTGTATTCCTGACCGATTTCGATGTTTACGGGAACAACTTTTTTCTGGTCAAGCAGAGGATGTCTCGCTTTTCTGAGTGAAAAAGTCCTGTTCGTACTCAGCTCGGGCTTTGCTGCACTCATTTTATATGATAAATCGGCACATGCAAAAATAAATGCAAGCTCTGTAATATTGAGATAATTGAGCCTGAGTCCATCAGCTATATCAGCTACATGAGCTGAAAATTCAAGAAGGATTCTTTCAATTTCATGTGTTTCCTGACTTTCAAGGGTTCGCAATTCATTATTCGCTTCAACAACAGCCATCGGCTCTATAAATAATGTAGCTCCCGACGATGACGTGTCATGAATCAACCCTTTTACTTCATTTCTGTATTCGTTTTTTACAGGAATAACATAGCGTCCTCCCCTTGTTGTGACTATATTCTCCTGTAAATATTTTGAATATTCATTTCCGGATGTATATTTCTGGAGCAAATCTCTGATTTTGCTTGACACCTGACGTTTTTTTCGTCTGATGTCAGACAGTGCAGGACTTGCTTCATCGGCAATCATATCTTCGGCAGGTATTGCCCGGGTAATTCTGTCTTCAAGAGGTCTGTTCGGAATAAGTCTTTCAAAGATTTCATCGAGAACTGTCTCAAAAAGTCTGTCTCCCCTGATATAATCAAGAAGGGTTCTGGTTGTTCTGAGAACTGCCGCAATATCGAGAAGCTCTCTCGGCGTAAGTATCGCATCCTTTGCCGCTCTTTCGAGAGACGGCGATATATCCTTTACTTTTCCGAATGAAGGGAGTCCCTTTAATCCCGCAAGCTTTTTTGCATCAGATGTTCTTCTCTGCAATTTCAGTACAGTTTCGGCATCTGATGAAGGCGTCAATTTTAATGCAAGTGATTTTGCGCCGTCAGTCTGAGCAAGATCAGCAAGCATTGCGAGGACTTTATCAAATTCAAGTGTTTTTATCGATCTTTCTGTATTTCTCATTGGATTTTACCTTTTTCACAATTGTCTTTTATGTTTTTGTGTAAATAATCAAATGTCTAATATTTTCAAATTTGTAATTTTATACAAATGTAAATGATATGCAATTGCCTTTTAGTCATTTGAATATCATTGATTTATAGAAATCAAGCGAGGTGAAGCCATGCTCAAGGTGATTAAGAAGATATCTTTCACAGACAAGTGAAAAACTCTTCATTTCACTCTCTTCAATTGAAAATGAAAGGAATTTTTCGAGCTTCGACCATAATATATACCTCATTGCCTCTATGACGGATTTGTTTACAGGAATAAAAATCATTCTTGTTCCGGTTTCATCAATATCCGGTGTATCGATAAAATCCGCACTTTTATATGATGCTGAGGAAACAAAATTGTGAGACCTGTTTTTTTCTGTCAGTGAAAAGTAATCTTCTCTGATTCTGTCAGTACATTTTTCACACAGAAGCCGTCCGTTCATTACATCAATATACATTATGTTCCCGACTTCCGATTCACATTCTCCGCAGGATGATAAATCTGGCATAAAGCCTGATATTTCAGCAGTTTTCAATTCAAAAGCGGCTTTAATTACAGGAAGGGAAACTTTGTTTTTCGCAATCGCATACAGTGTGTTCAGGGTAAGCCTGAGCATTTCATTTTCATCGGATTCTTCCATGGTGACATTATACGCAACATCACATATATATGCAGCAAGCGAAAGTCTCTCAAGGTCCCCTCTCAGTCCATAGAAGTTTTCTATCAGATCACTTTCTGAAATATAATAAAAGCTTCCCCTTTTTTTCAGCAGAAATGAGCTGTAGCAAAAAAGCTGAGTTGCCGGCATATTTTTATTTTTAAGACTCTTTATTCCTTTTCCCGATACTGAAATCCGACCGTGTTCGGCGGTGAGCATATTTATAATTTTGTCATAATCTCCCACAGAGGTTTCTCTCAGAATGAGTCCGTTTACTTTTAGCTCAGAAGACACTGATGAAGCCATTTTACAGCCCGCCTCTTTTCTTTTGCTGATTTTTTACCCGCATTATCAGGAAAGATCCTTTGGATTATAGCCGAGATTGGTGAGATTTATTGAATTATCTCTCCATTTTTCCTTGACCTTTACCCAGAGATTCAAGTATACCTGAACTCCGAAAAATTTCTCCATATCCTGACGTGCATACGTTCCCACAGTTTTTAGAGCCTCACCATTTTTACCTATTATTATACGTTTATGCGACTCTCTTTCACAGAAAATCTCTGCTCTTATTTTTATTATCTTTTCTTCATCGAGAAATTCTTCGATAACCACAGCAGTTCCATGAGGAATCTCATCGTTGAGTGTTCTCAGAAGCTTCTCTCTTATCATTTCGGCGGCAATCTGTCTTTCAGGCTGATCTGTCACGATATCATCAGGAAAAAACCATTCGCTTTCAACAAGAAACGGCTCAAGCTCATCAAGAATGATATTTATATTTTTTTCTTTGAGAGCCGATATCGGAATTACTGATGCGAAATCATGAAGCTCGGCGTAATCTGATATTGTTTTAGCAAGCTTTTCCCTGTCTGTGAGATCGAGCTTGTTGAGTACGAGAATACAGGGAATCTGTGTTTTCTTTACCTGCTGAATGATTGATTTCTCTATATCTCCCGCAGGTTTGTCCGCTTCGGCGATAAGAATCACAACATCCGATGATCCGATAGCTCCCGTTGCGGATTTCACCATATAATCTCCGAGCTTTGTTTTTGGCGTATGGATTCCCGGGGTATCAAGAAACACATACTGTTTTTCACCCACTGTGTGTATTCCGGTGATACGGTTTCGGGTGGTTTGCGGTTTGCTTGATACGATTGCTATTTTTTCACCTAATATTGCGTTAAGCAATGTGGATTTTCCGACATTCGGTCTTCCCACAATAGCTATAAATGCTGTTTTTTTCATTAATTGTTTTTACCTCATCGTTTTTTTTGTTTAGTCAATTGCATAACTTTTTATTTTTTAGATTTTTCTGCAATTGCATATTTTATTCAGAGCTTTATATGTCTCATTATTTCTCTTTGTTTCAATCTCATATTCATATCATCCTTGTCTGATAATTCATGGTCATATCCGAGAAGGTGGAGCATTGAATGTACACACAGAAACGCTGATTCACGCTCAAAGCTGTGTCCGAATTCCTCAGACTGCCGAGCGGCCTTTTCCAGAGACAGAACAATATCTCCGAGAACAACAGCCTCAGATGTGATTTCACCGAAGCTCCGTTGCTGTTGCTTATGGTAAGTTGTGAAATCAATCATAGGAAATGACAGCACGTCAGTTTCGATGTTCTTATTTCTGTATTCATGATTTAGCTCGTGAATTCGTCTGTTGTCAACAAAGCTCACGGAAACCTCACAGTCATAAGGAAATTTTTCATATCTCAAAGCTGTCATTATCGAACGTCTGATAAGTGATGTGAGTTTTAAATCAGCGGGAAATTTATCCTGATCATTGTTAAAATAAATCTTTACTCTCATAAATCCTGCTCTTATTTAATAATCTTTCATTTTGTGATAATGCGGTTATTTCTTATTCGGAACTGTGCGTCTGTATGCCGGATGATACCGTTTTTGTCTGTAATCATCTCCGCTTCTTGACTGCTTTTTGTCCTTGTCATGTTTTTCATAGGCAAGAATTATCTTCTGAACAAGCTTATGCCTTACGACATCCCTTTCGGTAAATTCATGAATTTTTATATCCTCTATGTCCTTTAAGATACTTACAGCCTCCTGAAGTCCGCTTTTTGTACCTCTCGGAAGGTCTGTCTGGGTCAAATCTCCGGTCACAACAGCCTTTGAATTGTATCCGAGACGTGTGAGAAACATTTTCATCTGCTCCGGAGTTGTGTTCTGCGCTTCATCGAGAATTATAAATGAATCATCAAGCGTCCTTCCTCTCATATATGCCAGAGGGGCGATTTCGATAGTCATTTTTTCAAGATGGCGGGCGCAGTTCTCAGCTCCGAGCATTTCATAAAGTGCGTCGTAAAGAGGTCTGAGATACGGGTCTATCTTGCTTTGAAGGTCCCCGGGAAGAAATCCGAGTCTTTCTCCGGCCTCAACCGCCGGACGTGTGAGAACTATTCTGCTGACATCCTTATCCCGCAAAGCCTTTACAGCCATTGCCACAGCTAAAAATGTTTTTCCGGTTCCTGCAGGACCCACTCCTATAACGATTGTATTCTTTTTAATAGCGTCAACATATTTTTTCTGACCTATAGTCTTCGCTTTTATGGGTTTGCCTTTATTTGTGACACAGAAGCAGTCGTCGTCAAGCGTTTCAAGCTCCTTGCTTTTTCCGTCGAGTACCATTCCGATAACATAATTTACCGACTGGTCACTGAGATTCTGATTGAGAGCCGCCATTTTTTTCAGATATTCGAGAGCTTCCGCCGCGTCGTTTACCGATTTTTCATCAGAGCCCGTAATTATCAGCTTATCAGAACCGGCATCCTCAGACATGCGGTTGATAACACTCACGGAAAAAGATTTTTCTATTTGTTTTATATTGCAGTCGAAATTACCATATATATTAGCGGTCAATTCCGATGATGGTATATTCACTGTTCTTTCTGACATTCTTAAATTCCATTTCTTTTATCTTATTTTAAATTTTTTATTTTCTTCAATCAATTGAAACTGAAAGGTACACTTTCCGCAATATTCTCAATGCAGTACAGATCACACCTGAGATAAAAGTTATCATCATCAAACGCTGCGTCCGTCTGACGCTCGAGAAGTTGCGTATCATCTCCGGAAAGAGCAGCATCCATCTCTGTCCGAAGTTTTTTAAAGGCGAGTTCAACCGCTTCGTCTTTTGAAATTGTAACTTTCTGAATTTCATATTCATTGTAGGTTTCGGTAATTATGTTTACGGGAATCGTCACCTCCCCGAATACCGTGAGTTTTCTCTTAGATACTATTTTATCATAACTTGACTCCGAAATTCCACTGTTTGGAGAAATATTTATATTTTTTCCGAAAATATTTATAAGGTAGCTGTTCTGTGTATTTCCGGTAAGTACCTTTTTCTCCTGAACAAGAGGTATTACTATCAAGATTTCCTTATTAACCTTTGCAAGAACCTTTCCGTCAGCTTTTTTATAAAATACTGTCTGAGTTCTTCCTTTAAGTCCGGAATCGACAACTCCGCTTATAAGAAGGTCTCCCTTTTTTACAATATCTCCGATGGCTACAGATTTTCTCCCCTCATATACCTCTACAGATTCAATTTGCCCGTCAGATGAGGCGACAATATTTGCCGCTGTTTTTTCTTTTCCGATATCCTTTTTCCTGCCGTACATTATTTCCCTGACTTCAACCTCAGCGACAACACCTTTCATATTTACGGCAATCCAGGCGATATCCCGCGACGACAGAAGATATTTGTTGTGAAGCTCATCAAAATTTATACCCGGAATAAATGAGCCGACACCGCATCCGAGATCATCAAGCAACGCTGTTATTTCACTGTCGGGAATATCTGCGTTTCCCGTTACCGTCACATCCCAGATAAACAAAGTTGACATCCACAGCATTACAAAAAAATATAGAATTCCTATAAATACTCCGAGTCTTTTTTTATAAAGCTCGAAAATTCTCGGAAGTCCCTTGACGCGGCTGATTTCAAAGTTCACACATCTGTCGCGGCAAATTTTTTTAAAACTGTTTACGTGCTTTGCGATTATATTAAATTTCAAAATTCCATCCGGAGATTTATCTCTGACCGGAGTGCTGTATATAAAGCTGTATTCGAGAAGAATATTCATAGCTTTTTCGGCGTCCCCGGAACAGACGGAAACATTGTGATAACCTGTTATATAATTCAGCAATTTCAGCGTCATGACTTTTTATTCTCCCTCTACTTTTTTCAGCTCACACTCTTCGGAAAAATCATAGTTCGGATATACCGCACAGATTTTTCCTCCGACTGATGTGGTGCTGTTGGTAAAGGTCATCATTGTCATTCGGCTTCCTGTAATTTTTACAGTTTTTTTGCCTGTTCTTATCACTATTGTTTCGGGATTATATTCAAGTATCGACGAGCACCCTGTAATCAGAATCTCCTTGTCTCCCTTGATTTCAATCAGTCCCGCATCCGAAATCCCATCTATCGGAACATCCAACCTTCTGCTTATCTTCTCTGAAAATTTTTCCTTTTCTCTGTCAGTCTTTTCTGTATGTTTATTTTTACCGTGTTTGCGATTCAATGTCTATTCTCCCTCCAAATCCTATATATTTATTAATATAGTCAATTCTTCATTGAACTTACTATATATAACTCAGCCCGTATCATATATTTATGCTGACGGAGCTGTATTAATTCATATGGGAAATGAAGGTGTGTATGCATTTTAAAGAATGTTATCAGGAAAAATTCAGGTATATATATATGTCTTGCAGCGGCCGCGGTCTTTCTTATTTTATCGGATGCCACAGCAGAATCCGTTTCAAAAGGTCTCGGAATATGTGCAAAGGCGATAATTCCGTCTCTCTTTCCTTATATGGTAATCTCATCGATGCTGACAAAAACAGGTGCCGGAAAGGTTTTGGGAAAAATATTTTCACATCCGATAAGATATCTCTTCAAATTTTCTTCCGAATCCGCAGCCGCTGTAATTCTCGGGGCATTCTGCGGATTTCCTGTAGGTGCGGTGACAGCGCTCGAGCTTTATTCAAAAGGAGATATATCAAAGGAGGAGACGGAAAGACTTCTCCCTGTGTGCAACAACACCGGTCCGTCATTTCTTATCGGAGTGATCGGAGCTGTATACTGGAACAGCAAAGAATTCGGGATTGTGCTGTATATCATTCAGATACTTGCTTCTTCTCTTCTCGGGATAATTGCATCAAGAAAAACAAATATTTCTTATAATCAGTCAAGAAACGATTCATTTTGCGGAGATCAAAAAAGCGAAGAAAATGAAAAACATAATTTTTTATCTCAGCTTTCATCTTCGATATCATCCGCATCGGTAAGCGTGATAATCGTGTGCGGATTTGTTATATTTTTTTCCGTAATAACAGATTTGATAATTCCCCTGTTCGAGCTTGTCTCTCCCGGCGGATATATAGGAGCTTTGGTGGTTTCGCTTCTCGAATTCAGTTCGGCGTCAAAATACGCTTCATTTCTTCCGTATCCTCCATTGTCAGCGGCGTTTACTTCATTTGCCGTAGGATGGGCGGGAATCTCTGTCCATTCTCAGGTAATGAGTTTTTCCGATTCATCAAAAAACAAACTTAATATGGCAAAATATTATAAATACAAATTTATTCAGGGAATAATATGCGGAATAATATGCTTTTTTTACGCTCTGATATCGGGAATTTCGCCGTCAGCGGGAGCTTTCGCCGGAACTGTCTCATTCTCATTACCATTGATATATTCATCAAATCTTATGTTTTTATCAGGATTTGTGATGTTTTTTATCAAAAAATTACTCACCAAACAAAATATGAATATAAATTAATAACTATATCCGAAAAAATCGTTAAATTACCACTGGATTTTTTGTCAATAAAAGTGTATAATGGTCTGGTATATATTAAAAAGGAGGAAGCTTTTATGGCTTTAAAAAATCTAAAACCAAAAAGCATGTCACAGCTTGAATTTGAGCGCATATGTGCTGTATGCGAGACAGCTGTTCTTATCGAGGATGATGACTTTGTCCTTTGCTCAAAAAAAGGAATAGTATCAGCAAAAGGTCATTGCAGAAAATTCGTATACGATCTTCTGAAACGAAATCCCGGACGCTCACCTCAGATGATAGCTGTTGACAAAGAAGCTCTTGATATAAGCGATTTATGATGATCTGCAACATGCTATCTTTTCTTTCTGATTTTCTGAATACCTGCGATAATAAATGAAATCACAATCACACCTATTGCGGCAGAGCTTATAATTATCATCGGAGTAATCGAAAGAGGTTCAATTTCATCCTCAGTATCTGCAGCTTCAACATCAGGATTAATATTTTCACTTTCAGTTTCTTCATCGGAATCATCTTCTTTGATAAGCACGGCGTCTCTGAGAAGCTCAAATATCACTCTGTGACCCTCGCTGTTCGGATGAATATCAAATGCCTGTATATTTGTATATTCCGTTCCGTGACCGCTGAAAGCGTCATACACATCAAGAATTGTATAATCTCCGGCAAAAGCCCTTGTCGCCTGATTGAACATTTCTATTGTACTGTCGATAAAATCCTTGAACGGTGCAAATATTCCAAAGTTATCCATGGGATTGTACAGTGTGTGCATATATATGCTCGCATCAGAATTCAGCTCTCTTATTCGGTCATAAATTTTCTGACCGTTTTCTGCGTATTTCTCAGCTCTTATCTTATAAGACTCAAGTACCGCTCCATCCTCAAGATATGCCTGAGCCATTCTCTGAATATCTTCATACATATTTGAATCGAGAGTTCTTCCCACTGTTCCGAGATTTGCCTGAACTCCGAGAGCCTGAGCTATACTTCCTATCATACTGCCTAAAAAATCATTTCCTCCGATTGAATACACAATTACATCAGCTTCCCTGACAAGAGAGATTATTTCATCATTTTCAGTAAGCAGTGCAAGAAGATTATATGAGGTGTCCCCGTTTACAGCTTTGTTTGTATATTTTACATTATAACCGTTTTCACTCAGATATTCATATTCGAGATTTCCGTAACTTGTGCATGTATATGTATCTCCCGAAAGCCCGTAGCCTGTTGATATGGAATCTCCAAGCACGAGAAAATTCAGGGACTGACCTGACCCTGACCCTAACCGCGTCTCGCCGTATATCTGATTTGGAATCAACACCGATATCATCATAATCACACAGATTATACTTATTATTTTTTTCATTTTTGAAAATCCTTTCAGATTTCATCAATTCATATTTATTATATTATAAAACAATCACCTTTTATTGTCAACTGACATTATCACGATTGATGTTATTTTTGACAATTTAAAGAAAAAATATATCGAAAAATTATAAAAAGGTATTTTATTTAAGTCAAAAGAAAGGAGCCGCCTGTATTCTTTTTATAAAAGAGTTTGTGCAAGAATATTGAGGATGACAGAAATCATAAAAGAACTACTTGAGGAAAAAAACTTTACCAAGCTCCGTGAAATTTTCTCTGAAGAAAATCCCGCCGACCTTGCAATAACCTTTGGGGAGCTTCCGAGGGAAAAACTGCTTCTTCTATTCAGAATTCTTCCGAAAGATCTCGCCGCCGAGACCTTTGTTGAAATGGACAGCGATATGCAGGCTCATCTTATCGAAACTTTCACCGACGCAGAGCTTGAGGACGTTATCGCCGAGCTTTTTCTTGACGATACTGTTGATATCATCGAGGAAATGCCCGCAAACGTTGTTACAAGGATGCTTGCCCATACCGACCATGAAAGCCGTAAGCTTATAAATCAGCTTCTTCACTATCCGAAAGACAGTGCCGGAAGCATTATGACGATGGAATATGTCGAGCTTAAAAAGACAATGACTGTTGAAAACGCTTTTATGAGAATACGCCGAACCGGAGTTGACAAGGAAACAATCTACACATGCTATGTGACGGACTCAAGAAAAAAGCTCATCGGACTTGTAACGGCAAAGCATCTGATGCTGTCGGATTCGGACGTGTTTATCGATGATATAATGGAAACAAATATTATATCGGTAATTACAACCGAAGATAAAGAAACAGCCGCAAGACTGTTTGATAAATATGACTTTCTCGCAATCCCCGTAGTTGACAACGATGAGAGGCTTGTCGGAATAATCACCGTTGACGACGCTATCGACGTTCTTCAGAAAGAGGATACGGAGGACATCGAAATCATGGCGGCTATTCTTCCTACGGAAAAGCCGTATATAAAAACAAGTGTGTTTGAAACATGGAAAAAAAGAATTCCGTGGCTTCTCCTGCTTATGGTAAGCGCAACTTTCACAAGCAAGATACTATCTCATTTTGAAGACGCTCTCGCCGCTCAGGTGGCACTTACAGCGTTTATTCCGATGCTTATGGACACCGGAGGAAACGCCGGAAGCCAGGCTTCCGTAACGATTATCCGCGGTCTGTCGCTCGGTGAAATCGACCTTGGAGATATTATGATGATAATATGGAAAGAATTAAGAGTATCTCTCTTTTGCGGTCTTACGCTTGCCGCTGTAAACTTTGTAAAAATGATGCTCATCGACAGTGTAACCGTACCAATCGCCGCTGTTGTATGTGTAACGCTTGTATTCGCTGTTATTATAGCAAAGATGGTTGGATGTACCCTTCCGATTCTGGCAAAGAAAATCGGCTTTGATCCGGCTGTAATGGCAAGCCCGTTTATCACCACAATAGTTGATGCACTTGCACTTCTGATATATTTCAGAGCGGCAAGCATCATACTTGGAATATAAAATATAAGCGGGATGAGAAAATCATCCCGCTTATATTTCACACATTAGTACAAGCTATGTGATATTTATACTGCAGCATTCGCCGAAAAGTCATGAATAGATTTATATATACTGTCATAATTATCGTTTTTTTAATACATAATATAAATAATTATATTTGTATTAAAACGAGGAATTTAATAAATGGAATTATTAAAAATAGTTTATTTGTCATTAGGGTCATTGGCTGTTCTTTTTATTCTGGCGAAGTTAATGGGAAATCGTGAAATTTCTCAGCTAAGTATATTTGACTATGTTACCAGCATCACAATTGGTTCTATCGCAGCAGAGATGGCTACATCATTGGAAAACAATTTTATGGAACCTTTAATCGCTATGGGTATCTATGCCGTAGTTACGATTGTTATTGCTGTATTTACTTCTCATTCTATTAAGTTCAGAAGAATTATAACCGGTAAAACATTAATTCTCTTTAACAATGGAAATCTAAACAGAAAAAATTTCAAAAAATCTAAGCTTGATATTGATGAGTTTTTGATGCAATGCAGAACCAGCGGATACTTTAATCTGGATGATATTCATACAGCTGTTTTGGAAACAAACGGCAAAATAAGTTTTCTTCCTAAAAGTTTGAAAAGGCCTGCCACTCCGGAAGATTTAAGTCTAAACCCTAAACAGGAAGATATTGTTATCAATATTATATCTGATGGGAATATCTTATATGAGAATCTTAAGGCAACCGGAAATAATGAAACTTGGTTACAAAAAAATTTAAAATCATATGGCATTACTAACCCAAAAGATATTTTTCTTGCAACCTGTGATAATGATAATACCTTAAACATATACACAAAATTAGAAAAAGAAAGTCAGGGTGATATATTTAAGTAGGAAGATAGGAAGATAGGAAACACTGTAGTTATTAAAATTTTTCTAAAAATTTTCTTTTATCAGATTTATCACATCAGCCGGATTTTCAGCCTTAAATACAGCTGTTCCGACAACAAATACATTTGCTCCCGAGGCTTTTACTTCCACATGATTTGTCGGTCCGACTCCTCCGTCAACCTGGATATCAATGTCTTTTCCGATTTTATTTGCCGCATCTCTTATCCGTTTCACTTTGTTGAGGGTGAACGGCATCATCTTCTGTCCTCCGAATCCCGGCTCAACCGTCATTATAAGAACCATGTCAAGCTCCGGAAGATACGGAATTATAACAGATTCATCGGTATTTGGCTTGACGCTCAATCCCGCTTTTATATTGTGAGATTTTATCTGATTTATAATATCCCCTATATTTTTTTCAGATGTAGATTCAGTATGAAATGTTATTATATCCGCACCTCTTTGTGCAAACTCATCTATATATCTCTGCGGCTCAGTAATCATGAGATGCACATCAAGCGGAAGAGATGTCAGCTTTTTCACAGTATCGATCACCGGAAATCCAAAACTTATGTTTGGAACAAACACTCCGTCCATCACATCAATGTGTATCATATCAGCTCCGGCCTCTTCAATTCTCTTTATTTCATAGCCAAGTTTGGAAAAGTCACAATTAAGTATCGACGGTGAAATTTTTATCATCTTTATTAATACTCCATGTTATTTTTAATATGTTTAGAAAAATACCTCTTTTATTATCCATGATTTCCCAGAAAATCAGTTTTGTTGCATATCTTCCCTTTCGTAAAGGAATATACATCGGTAACAGCAATTCAAATATCCCATATCCTAATATTGAGTGTTTGAAACATCACACTCAAAGAAGGACAAAAAAAGCGAATGAATAAAAATTTAAAATCAAAACAGTCCACAAAGATTCGACGCGGAGCTGCGGACAGAGAGCGTTTAAAATCAAGGTTGTGTGTGAAAAAACATCCGCCGGCCGCCGATTTATATAGATATATCAGCATATCGATATGATATATTATCGGTAGGAGCAAGGGAGATTCTTCAGGGAATCTCCTTTGTTTTGGTTTACTTCAGAAGGCACACAGCGTGAGCTGCAATCCCCTCTCCGCTTCCCGTAAATCCAAGTTTTTCCTCAGTGGTTGCCTTGACATTTATAAGCTCATGTGAAATTCCGAGAGCTTCGGCCATTATTTTTCGCATATCCTGAATATGAGGAGCAAGCTTAGGAGACTGAGCAATAATTGTGCAGTCGATATATTCAGGTTCAAACCCGGATTTTTTTATAATACCGGCAGCCTCTTCAAGAAGCCTGATACTGCTGATTCCTTTGTATCTCTCATCATTGTCCGGAAAATGACATCCTATATCACCAAGTCCGGCGGCCCCGAAAAGTGCATCAATTACCGCATGTATCACAACATCTCCGTCGGAATGTGCCGAAAGTGAAAACTGACATTCAATCTTTTTTCCTCCGAGAAATATACAGTTTCCGTCTGTAATACGATGAACATCATATCCGTGACCGATTCTCATTATTTGCTCCTCACTTTCACTTCAGACTGCTTCATTATCGATGCGATCGGGAGTGTCAATACTATTAAAAATATCCGATTCATCTTTTTGCATTTTAAATCTTTCATCAGTTTCTCCGCGTATCTCAAGAATTGACTGCGCTATATACATATCCTCGGGATATGTCATTTTAAGGTTTTCACTTCCGCAGTCAACAAGCTTTATCTTGAATCCGAGACGTTCGGCAAGCATACAGTCATCTGTAACCTCAGCTCCGTCTTTTTTCGCCATATATGCGGACGCCCGATATATATTAGCTCCGAATATCTGAGGAGTCTGAACCATCCATACAAAATTTCTGTCTATCGTTGACTCAATATATCCGTCATTATCTGCATATTTTATGGTATCCCTCGCCTTTGCACCGGCAGCGGCCGCTCCGCATTCATATGCCGCCGCCGCAACTTTCATTATCATATCAGGAGTTATAAGGCATCTTGCTCCGTCATGTATGGCGACATACTGACATTTAGGAGACAGCGCTTCAAATCCGGTGAGAGATGATACCTGTCTTGTGGCTCCTCCCTCGACAACAGCAACTATTTTTTTGAAGTTATATTCCTTTATAAACCGCTCGTACTCTCCAACCTCGTTTGAGCGTGCAACTATCACGATTTCATCAATGTACTCACATTCCTCAAAAGCTGAAATCGTACGCACAATAACAGGCACTCCTCTTAAAAGTGCCATCTGCTTCGTTCCCGCTCCGAACGCATCAAACCTTGTTCCGTTTCCGGCTGTCACTATCACCGCTCCGGTATATTTATGCTTAAATCTGTGCGATGTTCCGTCTTTCGTAATTTTCCGAAGCACAGAAACTATCTCGTCTGCTATATTACTCATTTTTTCTCCTGTTGTTTGGTAATAAATACATTTGCGAATGAACACATTTGCGAATGAACATATTTGCGAATAGATATATTTGCCAACAAATATGTTACATATTATATTTTTTAACATTTAATAATATTATTATAGCATAAAACTTATCATTTTTAAAGTTTTATTATAAAATATTACAATTAATTTATTTGCTGTCTACACAGTGTCTGAAATATGGTTATCCTATCATTTTAATTATACCTGAAACAATATTTTTACACAAAACACACAAATATCGTCAAACCTATTGATGTAAGCAAAAAAATTTGGTATTATTATATTCGGGTGCATTTGTGCATTTACATTACATATCTGTAAAGGTAAATTTTATCATGTTAATTGATGGCGCTAAAAAAATATTTATCTCAATACTGACATTTTTACTTATAGCTGTGTCGGTATCATGCTCACCGGAACAATATGCTGAGCCGGAAATATTGAATATCGAATATAAAACAGGTCTGAAGCTTGATATATATCATCCCACAGTCAGATTATATTCAAAAGCTCCCGTGGTAATATATTTTCACGGAGGAGGATGGATATCAGGCGGGAAAGGTGAAATATCTTATGCATTTGACCCTGTTCTGAACGAACTCAGAGAAAACGGAATTGCAGTCATCAGTGCGGATTATTCACTTATTGATACATTAAAATCAAAAAATTACGCAGACTGTATATCAGATGCAATTGACTGTGCCGACTGGGTATTTCAAAATTCTTCAAAATACGGCTTTGATACATCAAAAATATGTGTTATGGGATATTCAGCAGGAGCTTATCTCGCACTTATGACATCATATGCTGACAATACTGACGAATATTTTTCAGGTATATATGAAAATATCAGCAAAGGAAAAATCAAGCTTTGCATTGATATTTCCGGTCCTGTTGTTTTTACAGATGAATACAGTGAGGACTATTCCACCCCGTCTCTGGACATGTATTCACAATATCTCTTCGACCGAAACAGTGAGACATATTACGATGACCTTTTTCAGTCTTCTCTTCTAAACAATATTGATAAAAATGATTCAGGCACATCCCTGCTTATATATACGGGAGAAGATGATGAAGTTGTTCCCATATCTCATTCAAACGAACTTTACAGTATCTCTGTAGGTTCAGGACTTGATGTCAGGTATATTGCATTTGCAGGAATAAGTCATTGTCTCACGGTAACGGAAAACTCTGCCGATAGTATATATACCAATTCAGATATTTGTGCAAAAATTTCCTCAGACATTATTGAGATATTGAAAAAGTAGCATTATTGTGGTATAATGTACCTTATAAAAAATAAAAAAACAAAAATTTATCATAATTATATATCGGAGATGCAAAAATATGGCTGAGTTAAGATGGAATCCAATGACCAAAGACTGGGTGATGATTGCCTCACACAGACAAAACAGACCAAATATGCCGAAAGACTGGTGTCCTTTCTGTCCGGGATCAGGAAAAGTTCCCGAGCATTATGAAGTTTTTGAATACGACAACGATTATCCTGCCCTTTCTCAAAATCCTCCGCCTCCCGAAAGCCATCTGTCAACAGATTTTTATAAAATGCTTCCGTCTCACGGAAAATGTGAAGTAGTTCTCTTTTCTCCCAATCACAACGGTTCATTAAACCAACTCTCAGACGAACATCTCGGAAAGCTCGTCGATCTCTGGAGAGAGCGTTTTTTATCTATGAGTGAAGACAAAAAAATAAAATATATATTTATTTTTGAAAACAGAGGAGATGTTGTGGGTGTAACAATGCCGCATCCTCACGGACAGATTTATGGCTACTCCGTAATTCCGAAAAAAATCGAAATTGAGCTTGACAGTGCAAAAGAACACTTTAATGCAAACAACGGAGAATGTATCTTCTGCCGTATGAACAAGGAAGAATACGACGCGGGTCTGAGAATAATATGCGAAAATGAAGATTTTACAGCATACATTCCATTCTTCGCCGATTACGCATATGGAGTATACATTGTATCAAAAGCACACAAAAACAACATCTCTGAATTCAATTCCTCCGAACGTCTTAATCTCGGAAAAATTCTGAGAGATGTAACAGGAGCATATGACAATCTCTTTGAAGATCTCCCGAGATTCCCTTATATGATGTGTATGCACAACGGACCGACAAATATGGAGGAAACTTCTCACTCAAACCACGATTCCTACTATCATTTCCACATTGAGCTGTATCCCCCGATGCGTGCCTCAGACAAGCAGCAGTTCCAGGCCTCCTCAGAAACCGGAGTCTGGGCTCACTGCAATCCGACATCCCCTGAAGAAAAAGCTGAGGAGATAAGAGGAGCGTTAGAGAGATTTACGAAGAAGTAAGTGTTTTTATGTAAGGAGTTATTTTATTATGGAAAGTAATGTTTTGCTTGGATTTTTTGAGAAGATATGTGCTATTCCTCATGGGTCTTTTAATGAGGGTGGAATTGCTGATTATCTTTGTGAGTTTGCTGAGGAGAGGAAGCTTTTTTGGTATCGTGACACGTTGAATAATGTTTTTATCCGCAAAAAGGCTTCTGACGGGATGGAGGATGCTCCTTCTGTTCTGCTTCAGGGGCATACTGATATGGTTTGCGAGAAGAATTCCGGTACTGTTCATGATTTTGAAAAGGACGGAATCAAGGTGATAATTGACGGTGACAGTATCAGAGCTGACGGCACTACTTTAGGTGCTGACGACGGTGCGGCTGTTGCAATGATGCTTGCTGTTCTTGATGATAAATCAATGTCTCTTCCCGAGATTGAGTGTCTGTTTACCGTATGTGAGGAGGTGGGGCTTCAGGGAGCTTCAGGATTTGACTGCTCTTTTATCAATTCACGGATTATGATAAACATTGATTCCGGAACTGAAAATGAGGTTACTGTATCATGTGCCGGAGGTGTAAAATCGAGAATGCTGATACCATTTGATGATACGCATTCTTATGATGATACGAAATCTGCCGTATCCGTATTTGTAAGCGGACTTGCCGGAGGACATTCCGGAATTGACATCCATCTGAACAGAGGTAATGCCAACAAAATCGCCTCACGTCTTCTTTTGAAGATTGTTGATAATTATAATGTCTGCCTATCTTCAATAAACGGAGGAAACAAAGACAACGCTATTCCGAGAGAGTGTTCATTCACAGTGGGAGCAGATAAGTCCGATATCGAATCGATAAAAGATATAATTGAAACGGAAGCTGAAAATATAAGAAAAAATCTCACATCAGCAGATGCCGGCTTCAATGTATGCGTGAAAAACGTTTCGGAAAAGGTTTCTGTTTCCTCAGTTGAAAAAACAAAGCTGATTGCCGAGCTTCTTAATGCAACTCCCGACGGTGTGATTTCGATGAACAAAACAATTCACGGAATGGTTGAAACTTCAGTCAACACAGGAGTTATAAGAACAGAAGAAAATACAGTGAAAATCACATATGCTCCGAGATCATCATCCGAAGCTCAGCTTGACGATATCATCAGAAAGCTTGACTCTTTCGCATATTCAGCCGGAGGAACGATATCTCATGACAGCAGATATCCCGGATGGGAATCCGCTGAAACTTCGGTAATATGCGAAAAATACGTACAGGAATTTGAAAAGCTGAACGGACACAAGCCGAAGATTATATCAATCCATGCCGGACTTGAATGCGGACTGATAAAAAGCAAAATCCCCGATATGGATATCATTTCAATAGGTCCGGATATGGAAGGAATCCACACACCGAGTGAAAGCATGAGCCTCTCATCAATGAACAGAATCTATTCAATTCTCTGCTCGGTGCTGCAAACTATATAATATATAATAGATAAATTTTGCGAGGCAGATAAATATGGCTGAATATTCTTTTTGTGACTTAAAGAAAAAACTGAGTGAAATGGCTGCCGATGATTGGGAACCTGAATTAACATTACTTATCAACGACAAAGAATATATGATTATTGCTTATAAAAATCATTGCTCCTTTCAAAGATGCGGAATAAATGACGGAACCGGAGAAATAAAATATAATTCTTTGGATGAATTATATAATACGGAAACTGTTGATAATCTCTTATTGAAAAGAGACTGGAATAACATTACAGATTTTTGCAGTACGGACATCAGTGCTTATTACGGTGAAGATTTTTAGCTTTAATACTTTTAATATGATGTATATGGTGCAGGGACGGCAAAGAGGGAAAACTTTTTCAAAAAGCTTTCCCTTTCTTTTTTTACTTGCTGAAACCGTGGATGAATCCTCCTACGTCTGATGAGCAGATGTCTCCTCCTATCACTCTGTTTTTGTAGATTATTATGTTTGCGTAAACTGTTCCTCCGTAATTTGGATAGTTTGTGATTTTGTAGGTGTATCTCATCATGTCTTTTTTGCGGTATTTGCTTAGGTCGAGTCCCTGTTGCTTTTGAAGCTCATTGTAGCTTTGCATTACTTTGTCGAAGTCGGCTGGGATTGTGATTTCGGCTTCTTCGATTGGTTCGCTTTCTGCTGTCCATCCGAATTGCTCAAGGAATTTTATTCTGTCCTCATTTGTTTTGATTTTGTCATAACTTATCGTCTCTTTTTTTGCCGCTATCGCCGCTGTTGACGGAGCTTCGTACGTCGGTACGAATATAATCAGAGATATAAGTGCAATTAGCGCAAGTCCGATCACTCCGAAAAATTTCAATGTGTTTGCCCTCAGTGAATATACGAACATATCATACCCTCCCGGATTTTTCTTTGGATGTTTAATATATATTCAGGGTATTTCGCTTATATGACCTTTCTTTATCACTTTGTGATTATATTCGGTCTTCTGAGTGCTTTAATACCGTGATTTTTGATATAGCAATATATGAGGATTTCGTGTATAATATGCCTGTTGTTCAAATAATACGATTCTGAGGTTTTATCATATA